>LBNU01001816.1:135490-146330 GCA_014162995.1 Artemisia annua | reverse complement strand
AATTCTAGCGAGTATGACATATCTAGCGAGTATGGATTCTTGGCTAGCGAGTATGAACTTTAACTTTTAGCGAGTATGGTAGTCATAGTTAGCGAGTATGCTTAGATTCCAGCGAGTATGGATGTTGTTTAGCGAGTATGAAGTCCTTTTTAGTGAGTATGAGAATTTTCTAGCGAGTATGAGAATTTTCTAGCGAGTATGGATTTTTAGAGAGTATGGATTTTTAGTTTTTAGAGAGTATGGATTTTTAGTTTTTAGAGAGTATGGATTTTTAGAGAGTATGGATTTTTTAGAGAGTATGGATTTTTAGTTTTTAGAGAGTATGGATTTTTAGAGAGTATGGATTTTTAGAGGGTTAAGATTAGTAGCGAGTATGGTTTGATTCTTTTCTTTCTAGTTCATTTTTCTTTTATGCCGAGCTAGGCTTTTATTTCCCTCATCGTTTCATCGAGTGAGGTTTTCGTTTTCTTAAATCTAAACGTTATGCTGTCGAAATTTTCTTAAAATCTTTTTAGTGTCGTGTTCTATTAAAGTCGTATGTCTTTTTGTTTTTAGTCTCAAACTTTTATTACCATTTAATGTTTACCAGTCTTTTATTTTCTTTATCTCTTTACGTTTTTAATATGAGTCGCGAGTAGTTTCTAAACGTGTTTGCTTAGTAGCTCGGGTTAGTGAGTTAAGTAAGAGCGTTAAACGTTTGTGATAAATAATCGAGAGATTACTTAGACGTGTGATTTAATTATTCGAAGACAAAACCTTTGGACGATTAATTCACTCATCTCGAGTTATTATCTCTTCAAAAGATTAATCAAAAACTAATCTCGAGAAAGGAAAATAACTCGTCACAAACTTTTACCTCAAGCTTAATGAACTTATTCGCGTCGCTTTGCAAACACATTGTCTTTTAAATTCATTTACCGCTTTCATTTCTATTCGCACTTTTATTACTGCTTTCTTTAATCACTTTATTGCATGTTGCTTTACTTGTTTACTTATTTCATGTCATTTTACCGCTTTACTTTATTTTAAACTGCATTTTAATTTGTCGTTATAGTATAAACAAAACCAAAACATCTTTTAAACCTATTCACCACACATAGCTCACGGTCTTGAGTGACGAGATCAGTTCAACCCTCGTTGGGACAACGATCCGTGGTTTAAGCTTCACCGCTTGAAAAACGCTCTCAAATCAACTGTATTTATTACCACCATTTGAGTGTGGCAGAAAACACGGGCCATGGAATCCCTACTACGTAGCCTTTCCTCATCATTTAGTACAAGACTCCACATGTCAATTACGCCACGATCAACTTCTATTCCTGGAAACAAGCTTTCCATAACTATTCTGTGACCATCCTCACTGCCTGCTCTGAACACGACATCCCTGTATATATTGCATGTCAGCGTTGAACACATCAACAATAACACTAAAACATTATGCATACTTATCAGGAGTTGCTTACATTTCATTGAATCTTGCTGAGAATATGCTTCCACAAACTTTCTTCTCAAGCGGTTCCATTTCCTTACCTAATGTCACAACTCTCTCAATAAAACGTGATAGCAATACTCCTGATGGCTTGATACATCTTCTAACCCTTTCTACTTCCTGACGAGGGTATATACGCGATATTGGCTCAACATCATATGTCTCTTTCATACAAATTACATGTGAGCCTTTCCCATCAGCATTTGATGTAGATGGTTTCATTATATGTACCTTGGGTGTTTTGAATTCTGAATTGCCATCAATACTTTTTTCGGGATCTAGTGTCGTCATTTTTTCGGGACAAGTAAAATCAGTTGGAAAATCTAACAGAATACTTTTTACCTCTTCAAATTCTTCATCCTCCTTATTATCCTCATTACCCTTTTTTGGTTCAGGTGTATTATCCTCATTACCCTTTTTTGGTTCAGGTGTTAGATTAAAACCCAAATCAAAGCTTGGAACATCCAGGTCGAACATTCTCACAGCTGCAATACCAACACTTGGTACGGATTTCTTCAACTTTTCAATACACATTTGTTTAATCATCGGTGTAGTTGGTAAGTCCTGAGTATCGGCATAAAATTGTGTTAAACTAAATTGACCATTTTCTGCATCGTCCATGCCTCCTTTCCCATTGTCACCATCATAATATCTTGTACTCTCACTCCCTACCTTTCCTGCCTGGAACATGGAATCCTTATCTTTCATAATGTCATTAGAAGCATCTCCAAACTCGCTTTCAATTTTCCCAGAGTTTCCCTCTCCCACATTAGCCATAACATGTTCACTACAAGATAGAGAAGCCGGATTCTGAGGTTCACTTCCTTGACCATAGTCACCATCTAACTTGTTATCATCAATATTTAAACCAGTTTTCACCTTAACAGTATCGATGTCTCCCGAAACATCATTAGATTCATCTTGATCATCAATGAGTCTACTACCGGATCCATCTGAACCGGTCCCAATATCAGCCGTAGCTGCACACTCATTCTCAATCACTTCATGAAGAACTTCGCGTGTACCATTGGGATCAACACTGTTGCTCAGGTTGTCAAGCGTTACCAAACTGCTTGGATGAAAATTTTGTCTCAATATGTTTAGACTTGTAAAATAATCATCCCCTGGGCATTCGATTAAACCCCTTTCTATCAGCTCACATATCTCAAACATAGTTTTACTGGCAACTATGGATTTAGCTTGCAATTGATCTACTATATCCTGAAAATGGATTAACACTTAAAAAGTTAATATTACCTGAGATATAATCATTAACTTTTTTTTAACTAACATTACCTGTCTGCTTAGCTTATCATTGACTCGTCTATCTTCTTTATTCATTTTACGCAACTTCTTAGTGTAAGAATCATCAATGAACTCCCTCTGCTCAGATGAATCCATGCTATTTTCATCACGTGGCTCATCACTTTCCATTTGATCAGAATTGGTTTTGACACAATCATTCACAACTGTTGCACACGTAAGATTAGAAAATCGTGAGTAACTTGTACATGATTTTGCTGTTATTAAGTTTATTAAAGCTCTATTACTTATATCAAACAAAGATTTTAGTCACAGTTTTACCTCTTTGTGCCATTGTGATTCTATTTTTCAGTTTTTTAAACTGTGACATTCTAGCCATTCTATTTTCCAGAGGTTCGTTGTCTTCTGCATCATAATCAATATCCAACATGTCTTTATCTACGGGTAACTTTCCAAACCCTCCAATACCTAACTCTTCCTTTTCTCGATCCTTCATCATTGAAGATGTCCACACCTGAATTGCTGGGTACAACTTCTCATGTGGCACAATTGTAGATATTGTAGAATTCAAATATAGTAGCTGTGATGAAAAAGTCATAGGATACAACATCAAACAAACATTTAATCCAAAAAGTATTATATTATAGAAACAAACATTTAATCCAAACAGTATTATATTATAGAAATATAGGAAACAAAATGATTTGCAAAATACTTACGATTAGAAAAGTCATCGGGCCGTTAAAGTGATTGTTTCTTTTCCATTGCAACCTCGTTGATTGCATGCATTCCAGTAGGTATGTGCACCAATCCATTTCAGATATCTTAATCATGTCAGTCAAGCAAGGAAGGAATTTCTGATTCACTGTATTAGCCTGCGTCCCTTCCGCCATTATTGTTACAAAAAGGACAAGAAAGTTTAGCTTAAACAGTCGGCCATCACCCTCTTTTCCGACCATATGTGTCAAAACATCCTTAATCCTAATCCTCTGTAGTCCTATAACCTGTCTTCTCCATGATGATGTGACCGAATCAGACCGCCTTGTTGAACTTAAAGCATTTATACGTATGTTCCCCATTGGAATCCCAATTATGTCATGTACTGTTTTCCGTGTTATTTTGATGGAGAAACCATTTACATTCAGCACACATTTTTCAGCGTCTAAGTTATCAAGAACCCAATATCCCATTTGTGTTGGCAGGTCATGAATACGCATTTGAATAAACGACCCAAAACCCATTTCCTTAATTAAATCTTTCTGCGGATCTGTTAGATTGTTCATTACTGAGTGTAGATTAACCACCGGGCATCTAATGCGGGTTCTATCTTTCTTGGGTCGTGCCAACAATAAGGTGTTCAAAGACCTTTTCCTTTTTCCATCAATTACAAGTTGTTCTATACCTACTGGAATTTCAATTTTTGCCTTACTTTGTGGCTTCAACTGTGCGGTTGAGGTAGATGCGCATTTTACAAAGTCATTGATGTAGCCCTCCTCTTTCACAACACATTTTCCTGGAACAAATCAAACCATATAATTCAGTACTATTGTGTTTCAAGCGTGTAATATAATTCAGTACTATTGTGTTTCAAACTTGAAATATAAATGGACTGACACACCGCTGCATAGTTAACTTACACACGACTGAGTGAGATTGACACACAAGCCTTGTGCTTATCAGCACAACTTATGAGCTTTATAATATCTTTTAGATTAGCAGCAGTTAGCAGTTTACATTGCAATACGCTAATAAATTTTAGGGACCCATATTAAAAGGAGAGTGTGTCAAGCATAGTAATATCTTTTTACGAGACTGACACACCAGCATACTACAACTCTCATACGCGACTGACACACCACCATACTACAATTCACATACGGGACTGACACGCATGCATGACACACACAACATACCAAACAACAACACCCATGCAGCGCAACAGAAAGACACATAACACAACTGTAACTTACACACAAATATGAAAGTGACCCACAAGGAAAATTAACACTATCTTCATTTTCCAAATTCCACATGATTTCGCCTTAACACACACGCAACCATGTGACTGACACACAAGTAACATACTTTAATACCACACATATGGCACACCGTTACATAGTTAACTTACACACGACTGAGTGAGATTGACACACAAGCCTTTTGCTTATCAGCACAACTTATGAGCTTTATAATATCTTTTAGATTAGCAGCAGTTAGCAGTTTACATTGCAATACGCTAATAAATTTTAGGGACCCATATTAAAAGGAGAGTGTGTCAAGCATATTAATATCTTTTTACAGCAGTTAGCAGCTTATGAGCTTAATAATAAATCCAACCTGTTTTGACCCATATTAAAAGGAGAGTGTGTCAAGCATACTACTTGACACATGACACACCGTTTATTGACTCATATCACACAAACTACATCTCTATGTAACGGGCTGGCACACACGCACCACACACCTTACAACAACACAAACGCAGCGCAACTAGAATACACGCAACATAACTGTAACTAACACACAACCACAAGAGTGACACACAACTAATTTACACACACCACAAAGGTTCTGACACACACGTAACAAACAAACATGTGAGCGATCCACCAGCATACGACAATTGTAACACGGGACTGACCCACACAACACATCTGCAACTAACACACAAAAACATCTTGCTCTAGTAATCAAACACTTACAAAAAATTACTATAGCATAATAATTTCGTTTTTTACATATTAAGCTAACAGAAACCAATTTGAACTTGAAAAAATAACATTGAAAAAGCCTTAAAACATGATTTCATGTACCTTTGTATCCCGTCATTTGACACACATCAGTTGGCACACCATGTTCATCTTCACTTGAACTTAAATCGATAACAATTGATTCTTTATAAGAATTTCCCACCATGATTTAAGTAGCAATTTGACACTTTCTCAATGGTTTTTTTGGAAGAAACAAGTGCTTATATATTAACATCAATCCAATATGGTGACACACATGATTAAATGCAGGGATTGTGTCAATAAAGGATGAATCGACATTCATTGTAGGAAATTGTGTGTGATTTCCGTTATTATTTGGGAATAACATGGCAGCGACACACAAGATACATCAACTAATGATTGTGTTGCAGATTATACGGGCAATTTTGGTGGGATTATTGTTTGCTTCAATAAATGATGGATATTTCATTGAAGCTATGAATCCGGTCTGGTAATGATTGTTGTTTTCTTCACTAAATGATGGCTATTAAGCTATGAATCCGGTAATGAAAGAGGTAATTAAATTTATCCGTGTATTTTTGTGTGTTGAAAAGACATAAGAGCCCTTATTATGACTCTAAAAATAACAATAATCAACCTAAACTATTTAAAATATACAGAAATTACCCTTATTCATCTTAACCACACATCATCACATTAATGACACATCCAATGGTCACCAATCCTTCTTATACTTTTTACCCATAAACCCTTCTTACAATCATCACATTAATGACACATCCAATGGTCACCAATCCTTCTTATACTTTTTACCCATAAACCCTTCTTACAATAACCAACCTCTATATATATATATATATATATATATATATATATATATATATATATATATATATATATATATATATATATATATATATATATATATATATACATATACTGGGTCTCTACCCGTCCGATGGACTGTTTACTTAATAGTTGTTTAAATTCGTTAAACCGTGTTTAAGCTTCAATATACATTAATTATAGCATAATACACACACATTGCGACGCTTAATATTAAAGGAGTCATAAAAAAAACAAAGTGATAATTTAAGTTGTCGATATTTTTATGAAATTTAGCATAAGAAGCATCACATTCTTTACCATTACATTTTATTTCAGTGGGTTCGCACTAAAGTTCACGCCTCAGGAAGACATATTAATTTTTAGAGTACCCCTACCTTTTGCAAAAACTTTCAAGCTCGTATTAAGTACGACAATAGTTTGCAAGATTGAATAATAAACTGAGAAAGTCGTGACTAAATAGTTTTAGAAGTCATGACTAATAAATAAACAATGATAAGTCAATGATTTCAATAAACTGAAAAGAACACGACTAAATACTTTTATACATAGTTATTTATTAATGATACGTACATATATAGAATTCACTCCTTTGTTTCATTATAAGTCAATGATTTTCAATTGTCTACCAACCTGTACAATATAATCAGGTTAAATTCCTTATAAAGCACCATATCAATCTACATACACACGCACAATCACATTTAATCAGTCTTTTCGTCTTGGCATTAAAAAATGAAACTCTTAAACAAAAATTACCTTGTACTTGATGGAACCATAAAACACAGAAATACAATCGGGTAGTTATGCCACTACAAATACCGAACAAAAAAAATCTCACTTTCTTTAGCAGTAGCCAATACTCATGATGCCACTTTAATAGCCACATCACTGTTCACAAACTCCCTCCGACATATATCGCTAGTAGCACTGCCATCCATCACTTCTGTCATCCTTGGTTCTTCTAGCCCCAAAAATTATAGTCGTTTTCAAAACCTTTCCATGCCCCTTATGGCCTCATTCTTAAATCGAAGACCCCTTCCAAATGGAAACTATCCACACGATCATTCTAATTTCACGACTTTATGAATTTAACCCATTATAGAGTAAGGATAACCCAAATTGCCTTTAGTACATATGATCAACATACTATTAGTACATAACGCTGCCCTTAGTATACATTCTTGATCAACATAGCGATGCCCTTAATTAGTATCTACAGTGTCAAATCAAGCACAATAAACAAATACAAGAATAAGATCCATTCATTAACCTACATTATTAATATATTAAGCTTAGAAAATAGTGAAGGCACGGCACTATAAGAGAGTATTAGCCTAAAGTTGCGTCGCATACTTAAATATCAATACATTCATAATCACAATAGGCAACAGAAAAATGCTTCATTAATATAACTGAGCTCTTTCTATTTGATGCATGACCAGGAGAATCATTTATATTGTTATGGTTGTAATGATCACTAATATTGACACCTCTATCATTTACATTGTTATCATCATCTACCTTCTTTGTATCCAATTTGTCATCGTGCACCAACCAAGCAAAGATCCAACTTAAAAAACTTACGATGTCATAATGCATAAACAACACTTCTTTAAAAAGCTTTAGGGCCTCATACATAACTCAAGTTAGAGAAAAATGTAACCATGAAGTTCTTAAATAATTGTTGACTTTTCAAAGTCAAATTCAAGAAACGGGTTAAATAATTTGTTCATTTCAGTCCATTGGACCCATTTTCTTTGTGTCTTTTAGCTAATTCCATGATATTACCGATTTAACCCGTTTGAATCAACCCTATGATATAAAATTGGGTTGAAATCCTTCACATATCTAATAGCATTTCAGTTTAATGGAAATACATTAATAACCCCTTCTTAACACCATAGCATGTATTGACATGAGCAAAATAGTAAATTTACCACTTGCTATCGTCAATGCAGCCATGAGCTTCAGTTCTCGAGCCACACTTACAGAAGATAAGGACAAAAGCATTGATTGCCTGACAAAAAAATCATAGAAACTTAAACGGAATTCATATATTGATAACAGACAAAAGGTCCAATCTTTTATTAAAAAAATAGTTATAAAAACATTATACCATATATCATTGGTTTTACTCACATTTCTCATATTGTGTGCCAGTTTGATGAAGAAACTAACATTTTAACATCCATAAGAGAATTAAACCAACCTAACTTTTATAATCTTGAATGCAGTTAGCAAGGGGCTAGGTGTGACACGTTTAAGTTAGGCATGTCATGACTACCTAAGCATATCTTCGAATCAACTACAAAATCTTCTTGACAATAACTTTTTCATGTAATCTAATGCGATCAAAATTGTTCTAACCTACAACCACAATTACCAGTTTTGACCCGTCAATTTTACAGCCTCTACTAATAATTCACTTTATGGACAGAAATTAAACATATTGACAGCCAAACCTAGACTATAACATTAAAGAAAAAATAGAAATGTAGTTAGGTCAAGATTTTGAGATTCAAAGTACTAAATGCTTCAATTATAAAATCTGTAACCAACTATGATCTTCTCTGCATGTCACTGTGCTAATTAAATGATAGGTGATGACTTCTCAGATAATGTTCTAAGACCAAATTAATAACTGAAAAACCTTCCCGACTAAATAACTTTACTTTCTACAAATATAACTTACACTTGCTCTTTCATGTCATCAAAATTCTATGACAACAAATTGTACAAATCACTTCCCCAAACTATTTTATATAATAGTCCTCATAATCCCTTCCCCAAACACGATCATATTAAGTTTCTAATGTAAACTCAAAATCCTTAGTACCACAAACACGCATATACTATACAAAATATCATCTCTTAAAAACAATTCACGTTAATCCACTAAGATTACAAAAAGAAAAGAGAATTACCCAAAAAGCTGAAGCTGGATAGACAGAAAAAAGTTTTTGAATCATGTGATCAGTGTTAGATTGAAAGCATGTGATTCATCCACCGCAAGTAAAAAAAACAAGACAAACATCTCCTCCCTGATTTGGTGATTCCTGGAGGAAAAAAGAAAAGCCATAACACAAGATACATGGGCATAAGTAGCAAAACAAATAACAACTGGATTTCAATGTTTACAATGTTTAGTCTATTCATGTTTCTCTCAACATCTTGCATAACACATAGTAGACTGTTTTTTGGTTGTTTTTAGCAGTTGATCTCTGGAAAGCAAACTTGCAAAGTTTGATGGTGTGATTAGATTTCATGCTTTGTAACTAAGTCATAGCATTTTTCTCTTTCTTTCCAAGAAAATGTGAAACACTTTCAAAAGGAAATAATGAACCTCAAACCATTAATTGACATCTACAGGACTACAGCCAATCCCACCACTAGTATACTACTATTCCTATTTCTTTAAGAAAAAAACAATATGGTCCATGCTTCACATTTCCCCTATATGGCTCAACTGCTTAATTCATGAGATTGGTTAAACCAATTTATTAACCAAAATTCATTGCAATTATGAATAAAAAACATGCCTAAATAAAACTTTAGATTAATGATATGAAAGTTTTACCACCCCGCACCACTTATTTTACAAAAAGTCTGACCCAATTGTTCTCTTATACACAGAAAACCTGAATGCACTATTTTGCAAAGCTTATTGATTAGGGTTAAAAGTTTAGGCAATCGAATTAATCATATGAACCGTTCATAATCAACAAAAAATATCATAATGTATATAGTTTGGAGTTGGACAACTATTAGGGTTTAAAGGTTTATTTTCAAGTCTTGAACAATCCAAAATGATTAGCTTTCTATGACCAGATAGTTTATAACAATCAACAATTAAGACGTTGCTCAAGAAATCAAAAGTGAAAAATACAAACAAACTTGTTTCTCTCATCCCTGATTCCTTTCCTCCATTTTTTGGGTATTGGCTAGATATCACATGACCAAAATCAAAGCACATAAAAAAATGATATTAAAGAAATTTAATTTATGTATTGAATAACCCAGAAGATGGTCTTACTTTTGTGTCACTTCTTCATAAACAATTGCAACAAAACCTCTTAATCACAAAATCAGCATGAAACCCTATAATTAAATTCGAATGGCATCTATCAATTATGGAAATAAATTTAAACTGGGAATTATGATATATTAGTAAATTGATTTGAGTTCAAAGAATAGATCATGAGCTGAATACGAAAAAGAGGAGACGGTTTGCAAAGGAGTAGTTTTAGCATGAGCGGTTATTTCTATTTGTTAAATGGAACGAAATATTAAATTCATTAGGTTACTTTAACAAAGAAGTGGGAACGAAATTCATGGACAAGTAGCCACCTAAGAAAAAGCCAACGTGTTATGTCTATAATTTTGACACGTACTCTTTCCATTATCTTGATTTAGTGATGTTATAGATATGTATATATATATATATATATACATATAGATATATATATATATATATAGATATATATATATATATATATATATATATATA
>LBNU01001816.1:112573-135474 GCA_014162995.1 Artemisia annua | reverse complement strand
TAAACTATTTGTGGGTGGACATATAGAAGCTCAAAGTAGATATAGATACTTGAAAAAGACGAAGAATAAAAACCTAAAAAATTTTTGCACAACCTCTCGATATTTATACCAGAATTGTAAAATCTACTTCAAACACTAAAAGATGGATAAGAACTAATCAAAAAAAATATTTCGATAAGAACACTTTTTTCACAAAAATTGCTGCACATGAACCATCACGATCCTCATTCTTTGATCCTAATGGAAAAACAATCTCTAATATAGCTGCCCAAAAAATTGCTACAAAATTGCAAATTATCATCGTTTATTCATTTTTCTATCTTTTTTCTTATAAAGTAGATAAGTAAATTTGCACACAGATAACTTATCTAATTAGAGGTCAATAAAATATGTTTTGTAAATAGAATAGAAAACATATGTAATGAATTCGAGGTGAAATTCTCTATAGCATGATCACCGTTTATAGTATTTCATAGTATTTCACCTCGAATCCATTACATATGTTTTATAATCTAGTGTCAAAACATATTTTATTAATATCTAATTTTATAAGTTATGTATGTGCTAATTACTTATCTTCTTTATAAAAAAGTATATAAAATGAAAAAATAAGTATGATTTGCAATTCTTTAGCAATTTTTTCAGCAGTTATATTAGATATTGTTTTTCTATTAGGATCAAAGAATGAGAATCTTGTTGGCTCTTGTGCAGAAATTTTTGTGTAAAAACTATTCTTGTCGAAATCTTTTTCGATTAGTTCATGTCCATCTTTTAATGTTTGAAATAGATTTTTCAATTCTGATCAAAATATCGAGAGATTGTGCAGCAAGTTTTGAGGTTGTTCATTCTGGGTCATTTTCAGTTTTTATTTTCAGTTATCTATATCTAGTTTGAGCTTGTGTATGTGCACCCACAACTCGTAACCAATGTTTATCATATGTTGCTACATAGCTTTTATACTGATAAACCTTCTTTTGTGAATATAGATATTACAAATTAATTATGTTTACCATTTTAGATTTTATATATGGGCTTTTTGTGCTCTAATGCTAATTTAATTTTTGGTTTAAAGACCTTTTATGATTTCATAGAAACATTTAATTGTTATATAAAAAAAATGTAACTATCAAGTTATATATATTCTTATTTGATGAAATCCTATGAACATGGACATGTTGTAGCAATAAATCCACCTTTAGTCTTTGGTAACTATAATATTATACTAGAGGATTTAGGGTAAGTGATGATTGGGTACTCAACATCAACAATGGGTCCAATTTATATACAAGTGTTCAAACATTAGCGATATCACAAACATAATAAAGTTTTGTATTTATTACTTGAAACTCAATATTACTTCTTTTTTTTAATTTAACATAGCAAGTGAAACTCGTGTATAAAAATGGGAGTTTTTAGTGGCAGATAATTTTAGCTACGATGTTTTTGTTAAATGTACCATGTAACATACGATAATTCAACTAAAAGAATAATCTTTGAAATGTATCAAAGAACATATAAAAGCATTTATGAAACTGAAAATTAATCGTATATGGCTCCATTAACATAAGACAAGCAACATATGTCAACTTTTTGTAAACATAAGTTAACTATTTTTGGTCGGATATCAAATAGATTTTTGAAATTTAAAACCATTAAAATTGACACATTAAGATTAAAGGCGTGTTTTGGGAATAAGACATTAATCACTTTTAAGTTCTTAAGTATCTAGCATTAATTTGTTTGAGATATCACTAATTATTGAAATATATACTCAATAGCAAACTTACTAAACTTAAAGGGTTACTATGAAAATGTCTTTTGCTTATTTTAGCTAACACTAACCGTTGTTGTCTGTTTTGAGTGTTTTAGTTGTGTAGGGTTTAAAGTGTAAATTGGCTCTATAAAAGATCTCATATATGGATTATGGTTTCATTCACAAATCTCAAGTTCACACACAACTCATTATTTCTCAAGTAGGGTAAAAGGTCAAAAGACCCGGTAAATTATTTCTCAAGTATCATATGGGTTTTATAGTTTTGGTTTCTGTAACATCCTTCAGGCTGCAGTTTAATGATTAGATTTATAGTTTTACATTGTATCTGTCAAGATCATCTTGATCTTTACTATTGGTTTAGTTTGGTTAGGATCTGGTAAAGAGTGATTTCTTATAACTGATAGCACCCATTAGGGGATTATCAATCTTTCTTTGTATTATAGACAAGCACTCAATTGAGGACTTGTCAACTGTGTTTATTGTTATAATAAAAGTATCACCAAGGGGCGGTTGGTTGGATGATTAGTAATCTTGCTGTCTTTGGTACCATTTTTACACTAACGTTTGAAAGCTTGTATATAAATTGGACCCGTTGTTGATGTTGAGTATCCAATGAATGATGGCTGCATTGTTCATCGCAAACCGCTGCAAAATGATTGAAAATAATATTTTTTAGCTTTTTGTCAACTACATTTCATAGGTGAGCATAACCTATAGATATTAGTGTGATAACCTTCCTGAGTTGATACTTGGTTTAAATGTAGAGTTTGACTATTAATCAATTCCTAAATATCCCTTAATAAATCAAAATCAATATTGCAAGCTTGATCTTACCAATTGAGCAATCAATCTCACTGGATACATTTGCGCATTCACATTTACCATTCTTAAGGCACTTTCCATGTCCACTACAATTGCTAGGGCACAACCCTGGAAACAACACACCCATCAAGAATTTTATTGCGGTGTTAATTTAAAAAAATCGAAGTGCAAAAAGATCTTACGTTTGCTACAATCATGATCATCAAATCAAAGAAAGCAAAGACACTTTCCATCAGCACAACCGCCATTTAACAGCAAGAGTTGGGGCTTTGTCTGGACATGAAAAGAGGGTTTACACTACTAAGTTCATGAGATGTTGGGATAATCAACTCACCTATAGTTGCAAACATTGCACATAAAACTAAGATCTTGATAATGGACAAAAAGAAAACCTGTACATTTTAGTTGTGTATTTTGTTAAATTTTGCGAAGAAAGTTACCATTAAATCTACAAACTGAATTGTACAAAATTTGAGAGCATGATTTCCAAATGCCAACAACAACAACCTGTAGAAACAACATTCAAGTTATTCACTTTACAACACCACTAACATAATTGTATAAAATTTTTGCAACATGACATACTCAAGTTATTCACAGAAGTTGTCAAGAACCTGCATAGATAACCTCGTGAACAACATTGGTTTATTTCCTATTTCCTTAACAAATAAAGATGTAATGAAATTAACATTGTCTTGCACAAAATGAATATTAGCTACGGACATACATGTTTTATAGATGAGAAGTTGTCTCGGCTTGATCCTTATGTTTCAATGCGTCGCTATACAAATAACTTGTGTTAATCATCTCCAATTCCTCATCTGTCCAAAATATCTACACAAATAAAAGTGCTTCAAATAAAGTACTAACAAAACTACATGACTAATTAAAAAGCATAAGAAACAATAAATAAGTATAAAAGTACCGTGCTATGCATTTCCTTAATCGACGATGGAGCCCATTCGGAAGCCTGCACGAGAGGATATAAGAGAAGTTAAAAACCACTCACAATCTGTCCAAAGAAAAGGATAACCTGTTTAAGGTAGAATATACTTGACCAAGTTTTTAGTGCGTAAGGATGACCAAAGCAAGCTTAGCAATATTGCCGAAATTCTTTCCCTACCTGACAATTATGAACAATGCTCATTAAGTGATAATCTTTAGATTATCGAATATTTCTCACAAAACGTTACACTGTGACCATCAATATAAATCATATGTCAATGCGAAAAAGACTCACCAAAGGTAAGAGACACATCAATTAAACACTCCCAACTTCACAAATTGCCGAAATTCTTGCCCTACATGACAATTATGAATAATGATCATTAAGTGATAACCTTTAGATTATCGAATATTTCTCACAAAACGCTACACTGTGACCATCAATATAAATCATAGAATCAATGTTGCAACTTAAAAATATGTAAAAGAAAGAGATAGCCCACTTATTTAAGCACGACCTCCTAAACATCACATATTTTAGGACCAAAAATCCCGCACACATTTGATTCAATTGCAGAATACCGAAAATAGTTAATGGTACAAACATTGCCCAACAAAATGCTTACATCCAAAGGGTTTCAAGGATTTTATTATATGTGATTCTTAAACTCTGGTGCAACTAACTGTAAGAAATCACATAATTCAAAAATATCAATGTGACCCTTCTTTTGTCTTGAGACACTACTTACACTACATATTATTATTCTTAGTAATAACTAATAATATAGTCCGACTTCAAAATTTGGATTTCAGATTCATATCATTAAATAATTTTTGAGACTTGAGTTAACTTTTTATAGATAAGCCGTTAAATATTGGCTCAATAATAAGAAAGATATGATATCATAAAGATACGGAATCTTAAGATATGCAAGTTAGAAGATTTGAAAGATCTCATCAACTTGATGCAACTTGGTAACTTGATCCTCATTTGAAGCCTATAAATAGAAGGCTTAGTTTTTGTTTTCAATTACACCAAAAACACACAAGCAACCTTGTAGATTTGTAGTGTTCTTTCTTCATATATTTTCTTTTGTTGTAGTAATATATTTCCAGCTTAAAAAATATATAAGTTGTGGTGTTACATCTCTTGTTCACTTTCATATTGTCTAATTATCAATAAGCTAGTTTGAGGTATAGTTGTCGTGATCAAATATTCATACTCTTTACCTAGTCAGTAGGATATTATTATGGTTATTCCACAACAAGTGGTATCAAGAGCCGAGTTTATACTTAGTGTGCTCTGTGGTTGCAATTTAATTTAATCTTTCACATCAGAAAAGAATTACGTTGGTTTTTTGGTCAAAGCTATTGAAAATTAATTTTTACACAAAATGGTGGATGGCAAAGTTGACAAACCTTCTACATTGGTGGATCCAACATCTCCATTACCAGTTTTAACCAGCAAGGTGAGGTTCTAGATGCTATTTTTCAGCAAGGTCTAGACATTGCCATTGAAGAAAGTAAACCAGAGGATGTAGAAGAGAGGAATTGGTTAACAATCAATTAGTTAGCTTGTGGTACGGTTCGTTCATATATTTCAAGAGAGCAACAATATCCTTTCTCAAAAGAAACATCTGCTTACAAACTGTGGGTGGCATTAGAAGAGAAATTTATAAAGAAAAATGTCAGAATAAGCTCGTTATGAAGAAGCAACTCTTTCACTTCACATATGTACCAGGTACCATGATGAATGATCACATTACCAGTTTTAACCAACTGGTAACCGATTTGATGAATATGGATGAGGTGTTTAAAGACCAGGATCTAGCATTGATACCATTGGGATCGATTCTAGAGGCGTATGAGTTGCTTGAAATAACTCTATTACTTGGAAGGATGATGTGTCTCTTAGTGAAGTTTGTGTTATTTTGTATAGACTGAGAAAGAAGGACAAGAAGATTAGTTCAAGTGACGCGGAGGTTTTGCTAGTTAGACGTTGTTCGCAGAAGAAGGGCACCGATAAGATATGGAGATCCAAGTCAAGGTAGAGACTAAGAAAAGATGAATGTGCTTTTTGTCATGAAAAAGGTCATTGGAAGAGAGATTGTCCAAAGTTGAAAACCAAGGACAATCATTACAAAGGGAAAGATGTAACGGAGGCGAATGTCACCAAGTGTGATGATGAAGAATCAGATCTCTCACTTGCAACATCGTCAACTAAGAATGCTTTTGATGTATGGCTATTAGATTCCGCATGTAGCCATCATATTACACCCCATCGAGAGTGGTTTAGTAATTTTGAAGAACATGAGGAAGTTATTTATATGGCAGGCGAAACTCCCCTCACTACTCATGGGATTGGTTTCATTTAATTGCAGAATGAAGACGGAACAATTGTGACCTCGAAAGGTGTTCATTATTTGCCAAAGTTGAAAAGGAATCTCATTTTTGAATTAAGAGCAAAGGATGGGGCTATGAAGATCATCTCTTGCGTACTTGTAGTAATGAAGGGTATTGGTAAAAGAAACAACAAGTATCACTACAAGGGTAGAACAATTGTTAAAACTGTAGCAGTTGTTACCGATGGTGATAGAAATTTAGATGCTATAAAGCTATGGCATATGCGCTTAGGACATGCAGGAGAAAAATCCTTGAATTTGCTCATAAAGCAAGGATTATTGAAAGGAGTGAGTTCCTGTAAGTTGGATCCCTATGAGCATTAAATCATCGGGAAGACTATAAGGGTGAAATTTGAGATAGCTATACACAATACACAAGGTATATTGGATTAGGTCCACTCTGACGTATGGGGTCCCTCAAAGACAGGATCTTTAGGAGGGAGACACTACTATGTGACCTTTGTTGATAACTTTTCCTGAAGAGTTTAGGTGTACACATTGAAGACAAAGGATGAAGTGCTAGTAGTGTTCATCAAGTGGAAAAAGGTGATGGAAATTCAAACGTGCAGAAAATTCAAACATCTCTAAACAGATAATGGCAGCGAGTATAAAAATGATCAATTCACAAAATTTTGTAAAGACGAAGGCATTTTCAAAAACTTCACTGGAGACATACACCACAACAGAATGGGGTGTCAGAGCGCATGAATCAAACCTTTACGGAGAAAGTTTGATGTATGTTATCCAATGCTGGGTTGAGTAAAGAATTTTGGGTTGAAGTTGTGACGTATGTGTGTCACCTCATTAATCATTTGCCATCTACTACTACTGATGGGAAAACACCATTTGAGAAATGGTATGTAAGACCTGCTACAGATTATGATTCATTGCATGTGTTTGGTTCTGGTGCATATTATCATGTGAAAGAATCAAAGTTGGATCCTAGAGCAAAGAAAGCACTATTCATGGGGATCACCTCTAGAATCAAATTCTATCATCTATGCTGTCTAGAGACAAAGAGAACTATCTTTAGCAGGGATGTCACCTTTGATGAATCTACCATGTTGAAGAAGGTGCATCCTAAGCAGTTAGACGGAACTCCCAAAATAGTGGAGGTTGAAAGAATAAGTATACCAGGTGATAGAGAAACAATTGATGATTCTCCTGTGGTAGAAGGAGATTATAAAGAAGAGGAGGTTAAAACCGAGGAACCTCCTCTACAACAACAACATGAATCAATTGCTACCAGCAAGCCAAAAGAAACACAAAAAGGCCTGCTCGCCTTAATGATATGATAGATTGGGCATCTTCAATTGCAGCTGATGATGTTCCTACTACTTACTCTTAAGCGGTTCAAGACTCAGAGAACGAGAAGTTGAGGATTGCCATGAGCGAAGAAATGCAGTCTCTTCAGAAGAATCAGACATGGGAGTTGACCAACCTCCCAAAAGGGAAGAAGGCAATTGGATGCAAATAGGTGTATGCATAGAAAGAATGATTTCCTATCCAAGATGATGTTCACTACAAAGCAAGATTTGTAGCTAAAGGCTACGCTAAGAAAGAGGGAATTGATTATAATGAAGTTTTTTTCTCCAATGGTAAAGAATTCCTATATTAGAATTTTGTTGGCTTTGGTAGTACAGTTAGATTTGGAACTAGTTCGGATGGATGTGAAGACTGCATAGAGATATGGAAGAGGAAATCTATATGGTTCTGCCAGAAGGATTCGAAGTTGCTGGAAAATAGCATGAAGTATGTAAGCTTCATAAACTGTTGTACGGGTTGAAGCAATCCCCAAGGCAGTGCTATAAACGATTTGATAAGTTTATGATGGAGTCGAAGTACACAAGAAACAAATACAACCATTGTATCTATTTGAAAAAGCTACAATATAGTTCATGCATATATCTTCTTATATATGTAGACAATAAGTTGATAGCTTCTCAAAGTCTAGACGAGATTGAAAATTTAAAGACTCAGTTGAAAAGAGAATTTGATATGAAGGATCTTGTTAAAGCAAAGATGATTCTCGGCGTGGAGATAGCCAGAGACAGAAATTTGAGGAAGCTCTGTTTGATGTCGGGATGGTGAGTAGGTATATGCATAACCTTGGAAAAGGACATTGGCAAGCTGTTAAATGGATATTACGGTATATCCATAACACAGTTGATGTAGGGTTAGTATTCGAACATGGAAATAGTCAGTGGGTAAAAGGATACTGTGACTCAGACTATGTCGAAGATTTAGACAAGCGAAGATCTACGACATGCTATGTATTTACTCTAGCAAAAACTCCGGTTATTTGGTAATCTACCTTACAGCCAACTAATGCTTTGTCAACTACAGAAGCAAAGTACATGGCGATTACAGAGGCTGTAAAGGAAGGAATTTTGGTTCAGGGGTTGCTTTGTGAACTTAGAATTAAACAGAAATTCATCACGTTTCATTCTGACAGTTAGAGTGCAATTCATTTAGCGAAGAATCGGGTTTATCAAGCAAGGACAAAGCACATTACTGTTCGGTATCATTTCATATGAAAGATACTAGAAGAAGGTGGAGTCAGAATCCAGAAGATTCATACTTCTAAGAATCCCGCAGATATGCTGACCAAAATAGTAGCTGGGATCAAGTTTAATTATTGTTTAGACTTGATCAATGTTGTGAAAAGTTGAAGATTGGTTTGAAGACTCCACCAATGATTGTTGATAGCGAGATTAAAGGAAATGATAATTTCGCCAAGGTGGGGATTTGTTAAATATTGGCTCAATAATAAGAAAGATATGGAATTTTTAAGATATACAAGATAAGATATGCAAGTTGGAAGATTTGCAAGATCTCATCAACTTGATGCAACTTTGTAACTTGATCTCTCATTTTAAGCCTATAAATAGAAGGCTTAGTTTTGTTTTCAATTACACCAAAAACACACAAGCAATCTTGTAGACTTGTAGTGTTCTCTCTACATTTCTTTGTCTTTTTGTAGTAGTATATTTCTGTTTAAGAAATATATATGTTGTTGTGTTCCATCTCTTGTTCATTTTTATATTGTCTAATTATCAATAAGCTAGTTTGAGGAATAGTTGTGGAGATCAAATATTCACACTCTTTACCTAGTCGGTGGGATATTATTGCGGTTATTTCACAACATAAGGAACCTTTTCGGAAAGGGCCAAAGTCATGATTCCAGGTGCTTAAAATTATTCCAAACTACCAAGTCCTTAGCACAGATTTATCATTAAAATGAATTTCAAAATTCAGATTGTCATCTTATCATCTTTTAATGCAAAATTCATATTCGAAGAACAATATTCAAATTGAGAACAAATTTACCTCTGGTTGATTTCGGTAGAGATTAAGCATAAATTCTTCGGCAAGCATTTAAGCTCTGAGAAACACGCATGTAACCACATAAAAACCATCAATTCGAAAAAAACCCTAAAAACCAAATTCAAAAATTGGTCAATTCATACAATTAATACACAATATAATGAATTAAACGTGTAAACATACCGCATGTAGGATCTTCGATGATGGAACAGTTATTTGAATCAACCGGATCGTTTGTGTAGGTTTTTTGTGTTTTGTGATTCAGAATTGTGTTGGGATGATTCCATTCGGCTCATTTATGGACGAGGCATGTGCAAGTGGAATAGTGTGCTTTTTGCCACGTGAGCTCGGTCCTCAATTCTTTTGTGACATGTGCTCATCAATGGACAATAAGTGTGGAGGTGGGATAGTTTGCCCTTTTCCATATGGGCTTTGGTCCGAAATTCTTTTGTGACATATGTCCATCTATAGAAAAGCTGTGTAGATTTGGGATAGCACCCTTTACCACGTACGCTTGGTCCCGAAATATGCTTATCTATAGACAATGCACGTGGAGGAAGGATTGTGTGCCCTTTGCCGCGTTGGCTTGGTCCGGAATTCTTTTGTGACATATATCCATCTACCGACAAACTGTGTGGAGGTGGGATAGTGTGCCCTTTACCACGTAAGTTTGGTCCCGAATTCTTTTGTGGCATGTTGGAGACTTGATCAGCTTCAAGCATAGCTAGAGGATCCACTACTTCTACTCTTGATGCCTTAGTCGAATAGACATTCTTCTGTACTAAAATTACAAGAAAAAACCAAACACTTAGCATTGTGATTTTCATGATTAAGGTAACAAAGAATGAATAAGGTATCTTTGAACTCAAAGTTGATTATGGTCTTATGGAGTTATCAAAGTGTCCAATTTATAACCACTTCAAACTATACCCGATTACATAAATTAATTCGTATAACTTATAAATTCATTAATATACATTAATTTAATTCGTATAAGTTACAAATTTATTATATTAATTCATTAACCATTAATGGTTAGTAAATAATTACTATCTTTTGTGCTACTCACAACTTCCATTCAATATTCGTCAATATTCATTTTATTGTTCAGAACATAATTGAATTTACTATACATCTATTGTTCAGTTTATCGTTCACAACCGGGTGGCTTGGTGGCGTGGGAGTGGACCGAAAAGACACTTGGGTAAAAAAATTTGCTAGTACGAAGAAGCTAAACGTGGAAGCTCCGGCCATTTGGAAATCAGAGTATAGCAATCTCTTCTCAACGGTGTATCCCTACGTGAAGAAGGTCGTTGACTCCTACCGACTTCCGCTGGGAGATATCATGAATTTTTTCTTGATGTTCCTACTCCGGAGAAATGGTTGAGCCGTCGGACGCGTCTGACACTGAAGCATGCAGCCAAGTCTTCTGAAGTTCCGTCTGTCACTCTTCCTGGGTTCAAAGTTCCGCCGGTTGCTGAAGATATTCTGGCCCCACCTTAGCTTTCATGTCTTTCATGACTAGAGTTATTTTACATACCAAACTTTTCCTATATACCAAGGGACTCATCCCTACCATTCATCTAATAAGAAATCAATGGTTTAGATTAAAAGTATTTTAATATTTCACCTATTTTTTATAATTTAAATATCTCTTAAACCGTTAATCGTTAAGCGAAAATAATTACACCATCGCGACGAGCATTTAATTATCTATAGATAGACACTTTGACATACTTTCGAAAAAAAATTCATTTTTTTCACGTTTTTTTTTTTCGTTACAAAAAAAATCGCATGTGATATTCGTGTAATATCACATGTGATATGTAATAGGGAATTGATTTGCACACTTTGAAAATTGATTGGGACACTCCACATGTGCATTAAATACTTGTATAGTATTAAAAATTGTGCTTCAACTGCTTGTACCTTGAGTGTGCAAATAACTTTTGTGAGTGTGCAAATTATTAGCCATATGTAATATCATATGTGATACTAGTGTAATATCACATGTGATATGTAATATCACATGTGATTTTTTCGATAACGAAAAAAAGTGAAAAAAACAAAAAAAAAATTGTCGAAAGTATATCAAAGTGCCTATCTATAGAAAGATAATTAAATGCTCGTCGTAACGGTATTTTTTTTTCGCTTAACGATTAACGGTTTGAAATATATTAATATTTGAAAAATAATGATAAAAGTGGGTTTTTTAAATTGTTGCAATTAATCTCATCCATTAGACCAAATAAAGNAAATCAATGGTTTAGATTAAAAGTATTTTAATATTTCACCTATTTTTTATAATTTAAATATCTCTTAAACCGTTAATCGTTAAGCGAAAATAATTACACCATCGCGACGAGCATTTAATTATCTATAGATAGACACTTTGACATACTTTCGAAAAAAAATTCATTTTTTTCACGTTTTTTTTTTTTCGTTACAAAAAAAATCGCATGTGATATTCGTGTAATATCACATGTGATATGTAATAGGGAATTGATTTGCACACTTTGAAAATTGATTGGGACACTCCACATGTGCATTAAATACTTGTATAGTATTAAAAACTGTGCTTCAACTGCTTGTACCTTGAGTGTGCAAATAACTTTTGTGAGTGTGCAAATCATTAGCCATATGTAATATCACATGTGATACTAGTGTAATATCACATGTGATATGTAATATCACATGTGATTTTTTCGGTAACGAAAAAAAGTGAAAAAAACAAAAAAAAAATTGTCGAAAGTATATCAAAGTGCCTATCTATAGAAAGATAATTAAATGCTCGTCGTAACGGTATTTTTTTTCGCTTAACGATTAACGGTTTGAAATATATTAATATTTGAAAAATAATGATAAAAGTGGGTTTTTTAAATTGTTGCAATTAATCTCATCCATTAGACCAAATAAAGATGGAGGGTGGAGATTGGTACCTTTGTATGTAAAAAAAATTTTGTCCTCAAATGATCTTAAATCGTCTTTCATTTGGTCATGTAAACAATTTATTTCATTTGGTTAGCCTAGCAATATGTGCAAAAATATGTCGTAACTAAACATGACGGTAAAATGTATATCATATAAAAAAAATTAAAAATAATAAATAAATAAATAAATAGTGCTTTAACAATATAGTATCAATTCTTACAAATATACAAAACATAAAATCATACTCCGTATATCGTTAACCCATTTTTTGTCGAAAGTAAATTTTGACTATACTAGGAGGTTTAGATTTTGAGGCCCCTCAAATTTTGAGGCCATGTGCGATTGCACGCCTCATACATCCTCATATACGGCTCTCCCTTCTGGTGCATAGAGCCAGGGGCGGAGCCATGTTGATGGTAGGGGGGACATGCCCCCAACCAAGTTCTTGCGGATACACAAAACACATAAGAAATAAAGTCGGACTGATGGGGAAAAAGTCTGGTGCCCTCACTCACAAACTCCGAGTACCCTTGTTGTTCTAGTTTGACAACAATTGTAGTATCTTCTAATCCCTAAAAACTGTTGTCCGGTGGTTTTGATTTTTTGTTCGTCGAAAATAATGGAGTGAAAGGTAAATGGGGAAGTGGGAAAGTGATCAGTTTCTGAGGAAGTGGGTAGGGGTTACTGGGTAGTGGATGGATATAATATACTCCCTCCGTCTCAAATTATTGTCAGGAGACAAAAAAATACAAAGTTTAATAAAAGTGGGACCACTACAATTTTTAACCACGCAAATGGAATATTCATTCACTAAATTCCCTTTTTAATACTAAAAATGAAAAGTGTAGCATAATTTTCTTAATAGACACAAGTAAAATTATTGTAATTTGTTAGGGTCATTGCTTTATTATTATTATTATTATTATTGTTTTCAAATTGCTTTTATAAATTACAGTTTTAAGATAATAATCACAATTCCTTTTTATTAAATTGGTCTCAATGCAATTTTTAAAACACTTTTTACAACCGAAGTGAGTTTATTTTAAATAACTAGTTGAATCACCGATCAAATTTTATGTTATAGACATATAATTAGTGTTGATTTACATCGTAGTAAAGCCAATTTTTTTTGTCTCTATGTTAAACCCGACCCGACTTATTTCAGTTACGCCATAAACTAACATTTTCTCACACGCTATTTAGCTACTCTTTTTGCTCGATGCTAAGTCGTGATACATTGTTTGTAATCATATATCATATATTTATTGATACAATGTTGTTAGAAAAGATTAGTTGTGTTGCGCATGCATAATTCAGCGTGCGTGCATATATATATATATATACACAGAGCGAAAACCACAAAAGTCCAAACATCTCCATATTATAAGTCTTTAACTCAAATGACAACATAACATTAAGCTCACTCAAATATAATTAAAACGTAGCAAATAACACTAGAAATTTGAAAATGCTGCTGTCTATGATCGGCCTCCACCATGTAGGACATTGTGGCCTTCGCCTGGATTTGGCACCTTGTGACCCTCACCTGGGGGACTTGGTCCTGATTTCTTTTGTACAAGCCAGCCGGGCGGACTTGGGAAACTAGGTGAGACACCGTGACCCTCTCCTCGAGGACTCGGCCCAGATTCCTTTTGTGCAAGCCAACCGGGTGGATTTGGGACACTAGATGGGACACCGTGACCCTCTCCTGGGGGGCTCGGCCCTGATTCCTTGCGGTCAAGCCAACCAATTATATTTGGGACTTGTTACCTGCGCTAGGGCTAGGCACGGATCCCTGTGGCACGATGTCCACTGTCGAGGCTTCGATCGAATATAAATCATTTTGTACAACGAGTACAAAAAGAAAACAGACACTTAGCATGGTGATTTTCATGACTAAGCTAACAAAGAATTAAGATTAATGAGAGACTTATTATAAGGTTGATTACTAAGTTGCTGAAAGTTTGTAAATTCCGCGGGTACCCTGAAATTAAAATTTTGGCGAGCAACATTTTCTAGCTATACGCGTTTTGTGACAATAATTTTACAAATAGCAATATTTTAAGTAAAAAAAACCATTTCATACAAAAATTGTAGGGTGCACATGTGATACTCTTAAAAATATAAAAACGCGACACGGTAATATTGTGAATATAGTTAGATAAGCCAACCTCACAATTAATTTAACAAAATTTTCAGATTTAGCCCATACTAACTAAAAATTCACAGCCCAACTTTAAAAAATCCAGCAAGCCCATAATTATTATCTAATGTCCAACCCAAATCCACAACAAACCCTACACNGCTATACGCGTTTTGTGACAATAATTTTACAAATAGCAATATTTTAAGTAAAAAAAACCATTTCATACAAAAATTGTAGGGTGCACATGTGATACTCTTAAAAATATAAAAACGCGACACGGTAATATTGTGAATATAGTTAGATAAGCCCAACCTCACAATTAATTTAACAAAATTTTCAGATTTAGCCCATACTAACTAAAAATTCACAGCCCAACTTTAAAAAATCCAGCAAGCCCATAATTATTATCTAATGTCCAACCCAAATCCACAACAAACCCTACACCCTTTAGAATATAAGTTATTCGTTATGGAAACCTAAACACACATCGCACATTCAAGGTCCCCATCCAACCTTCTCTCCCTCTAAAAAAAACTTGCAGTCACCAAATATCTCCTTCTCCAAAATAACACGCATATTCAGTCTTTCCAACCTTATAACTCCTTAAAAAACGAAGACAGCACATCAAATAAATCCACCCTTTTATCTCCATGGCAGTCACACACCTAAATAGCTCGTCTTCCTACATATAAAAAATGCAGCATCATAATAACATTTCTTCCATCTCCTTATCACAAACGCAACATAAACCTTCTTTATTTCAACCGTAACGGAAGCACACTATGTTCGTCAAGATCTCATTAACGAGGCCTTGGGTAGGTTGTTTGTTTGTTGTCCTCTTATTACTTTCAAGATCTATGATGGCTTACTCTTATACTCTTGTTTTAACAAATAAATTTATGAGTATTAAAAAGAAGACTGAGATTGTTCTTTCTTTGTAATTTTCAAGTCTCGGTTGTTTGATAAAGAGTAGTTATTGTGTTGTGTTGACTGTGGTTCTTTCTTTATTTTCATTTCATGGCTTAAGGGTGTATGTGGACAGTACGTAAGATGTTGATTGTCTGTTATGGATTTTGGATTTGTAAGATTATTGTTGACTTTAGTTGTAGAGATTTTTTACTGTTGAATCATTTAGTATAAATCTCGTTTCACATTTTTTTAATATTTTTTATTTATTTTTTTTTTCATTTTGACTAATGGATTTTAGATTTATGTTTTGGAATGTTAATATTTTGGAAGCTTAATTTGATTGTACATTGCGGTAAAATGGTTGCGTATTTTAGTGAGAGGGTAAATTAAATAGTGTATTAATTATATGTGTTGGATAGTACTTTTTTAGTTATCTTTATGCTCTAAATAGTGTAAACAATGCTTGATAATCTGTATTTTTTATATAGGGGATGTTTTAATGACTACCATTTAATAGCATTAATGTTGTTTGATAAAATTTTGGTCTTAAAATGACACCACGCTTATTTTTGTTGTACAATATGCTTACTTTGTTGTAATTCTGAAAATTAGGTGCATTAAAGTGTTGTAAATCATGCATTACTTCTTGTAGATCTGAAAATTTTAGAGAGAGAGTGCTTCATACATTATATGTAGTATAGATTCTAAGCGATACACAAAAATATATTTTCTAAAGGTATATCCATAGTAACTATTCTACTAATTGGTCAAAGATAGTAAATAATTACCTTTTTTGTGTTAAAAAAACTTGTACATG
Organism: Artemisia annua; assembly: GCA_014162995.1. NCBI lineage: Eukaryota > Viridiplantae > Streptophyta > Magnoliopsida > Asterales > Asteraceae > Artemisia > Artemisia annua. The sequence continues at coordinate 119,401 of LBNU01001816.1, read as the reverse complement.
CATTAATTAAATTTAACATTCAACTTTTGTATTGATACTCTGAGATATACGTAGTACTAGCTTAGAAGACCCGTTGACACCGGGTAATTTTTTAAAAAAATAGAAAAATGAGATGATAAGAAAAGTAATAACGTAAATTTGTTCTATTTAAAATATGAAACAAAGAATGAGACAATGCGTCCATTATAAGATAAAAATTACTTATGTTACAATTATACTAACAAACATCCAAGCTTGGGGTCTCCAAAATTTATTGTGTTGAGTAGCAAAAGATGTGTGTGAGTTCCCATCGATTTACAACCATAGCGTTGGTGAATCTAAAATAGATTGACTCGAACATAAAATGATGTGTGTGAGCGCCTATCGATTCAAAACTCAATCCTTGCGATGATGATAGACCTTCAAGTACTTCTCTACATGTAGACTTTTTCCTATGTATATGATACATTTTTAATATTTTATTGGTTTAATTGGTGTGGAGTTGTGAGATGACCATAAGACACAAATTTTAAGTTATGTGATGCATTTATTTAGTATCTTATGGAGCATATGAATAGTATAATCAAGTTCAGGTTTGCCAAATTTTGTAAATGTGAATGAAATAGTAAGGAAACAACTAATAAAATATTAATGAACCAAGAGATGTAAACTTGTTAATATATTATAATGAGAATATGAGAAAGAAAAAATGACGTGTGTATTTTACATTCCTTTTAAAGTTTGATCATGCTTTTCAAGGATGCTAATTCATGCTTTCCTACGTTTATCTCAACAAATATCGTCTACCTTTTAAACATCAAACATCGTCTACCTTTTATCTCAACAAACATCGTCTACCTTTTAAACATCAAACATCGTCTACCTTTTATCTCAACATCGTCTACCTTTTATCTCAACAAACTGCATGTATTCATAGCCTTGTCGCTGCTACATTGTTTTGTAAATGACACTTCACTGTTTATTTTCATGAACATTAAGACATAGTTGTATAAAGGATGAACACTACGATCTACGAAAACCTTACTCATGTGTCCTATAGGTTATAGACCTTCATAGCTTCTCCATGCATCTCTACAACATTCTCATCCGAGTTCGCAGATATTGACATATCATATGTCAAATAACATTGTTCAGATATATGTATGATTCTTAAGAAACTAAATACATTTAAAAAAATTTATTGTAAACGCATTCATTACCACGTGAATAAAGAAATGTATGCATCACCTTTATTTGGGTTTAACCCAAACACACCATTAAGTTACCAAAAAATTATCGCAAAACAAAATACATCTAATTGGTGAATCACATATTTACCTCAACCTACCTATACAATGTCACCAAAAACTTGCATACAAACAAAGGACACGTGGTTTTAATTGGTGAATATGATACGTGATTTTATGAAATAATAATGTGAATAAATGTAATAAAATTTATCTTGCCACACCGAATGCTCTGAACACCATCACTATCTTTACTTCAATTTCAGTTTTACTCGTAGCATCAACATGTACTTGTGTAGGAGGGTACTGCCAAAAGAAAATGAAAACAATAAGTACAACACAAATTAAGGCCATAAAACTAAACCAACAAAGACTAATATGAAAAAGGCAAGGATGCACCTTAACGCCTAAATGTTTAATAGATCCAAGGCCCGCCCCAATGGGGCGGCTAGATTGAAAAATTTAATTATACGACAAAATTAATAGTAAAATAAATATGAACATGTAGTCACATCAATGAGACAAAAATGAATAAAAATTATCAATAAAATAATAACGTTAAACAAAACCTAACGTTCAAAATAACCGAATTACATATAGTTTATAATCTATGAACAGCTTTTCTATGTACAACGTTGGTTGTAGAGTTGGTGTAGCTGCCGTATTTGTCACAACACAACACTTTTAAACCTCTCTTGCTTTTAACTCTTGAGACGGCTACACAAAGTTGACCGTAGGAAAAAACATATCTTTCCAAATATAGCCCCACCTTAGACAATGTTTGGCCTTTGACTTTTATTTATAGTCATGGCAGAACAAACGGAAGTATGGTATCTATTCGTAAGTTTATATTTACGCATGTTTATAAATTCATTTGTTTTATTAATGCTACATGTCATATGCTGTAACACCTCAACCCGACACGGGTCAAAATGCCACATTATGGTGTCACTCAGAACATACAACGCAAGCGGAAGACTTATAAACATAAAGTTACAAAGGATATTCTAAAGATTACAAAGGAAATACTATCTCTATACAAGAATGAGAATACAAAGCTAAACAAAAATCTAATCGAATACAAGTCCAAGTCTAATCCAAATGTCAAAGGCTTCTAATCATTGGGGTAGTCCACTAACGCTCCTATGCACTCTTCACCCAAACCCAACTTCCAACCTAAAACCTGCCGCAGGAAAAGAAATGCGGCTGAGCTTAAAAAGCCCAATGAACAGATATATAGCAAAACTGATAATCGAAAAGTATATAAGTAATAACAAAGGAAATCATAAGCTCCTGCTGAAAAGAATATCATCTGTCAAATGAATAAGAGATCAACGATCAACTGAACAAATATCATAATTCCACTTAATGAAGCATCATAAAGATATCAAGTGCAAGCATAATCAGATAGTAGTAAGAAACAAAGAGTACGTATCCAACAAAGGCTTGTCCACCAGAGACACTCGAATGGACAAAAGAAATAAAGGAAAGCCACGAGCCGACCTACCAGAGACACTCGAATAGGTCTAATCACATAATCACATATCCGTCAATTCATAGGGTGTACATAGAGGGGCGACCTCCAAGTACCAGACGTGAAAGGGGTACAAGGCACGTACAACCAGTCACCAAACCAAATCGTATCATATCATATCATATCAAACGTACCTAGGATGCATCCATACGCCCCCACAAACAAATCATACATATACAAAGTGGCCAAGTGATCACATATCATATCATAAACATACGGGGACGCCGGGGACTAATCACACCGCCCCAGATAGTGTCATGCCATCGGTGCCTCGATGACACGCCCATGGTACCTCCATGAGTAGTTAGTAAACTCGGGCATCAGAACAGAACATATCAGAACAAACAAAGCAAGGCTATCCATAACAGAATGCTCCCAGAACATAACAGAACAGAATGCTCCCAGAGCATAATATAACCGAGTCTCATAATAATTAGTAATCACGTAATCATATTCAAAGTGGATAGCAAATCAGAATCAAATCAGAGGAATCATAGCAAAGGCTCATATCAAACGAATCGTATCAAAAGGGATCATAGTAAAGTCAAGGATCAAAGAGTCATGAGAAGTCCCTACTGAAAAGGGAAGAATATCTGTACCTCAAACCGCAATTGAAACCATATCAGAAACATACGGAATAGGAAGTCACTCCTTCTTCAGCGGATCTACACGAATTAATGATCGGCTAATTATTTAAATGCTCGTCTTAAAATCAGACTACTCGTTTCAGTCGGCTTTCCATTATTAGTAAAATTTCTATTTTAAGTAACTTTCTATTTTAAGTAACTTTCTCAATTTAGTAAGTTTCCATAATTAGCAGGTTTAGTCATTAATAATAACAATTAACAATTTATCAAGTTAAACATGTGAATTAACCATTATTTTAGATTAAATTTCAATTATGCCAATTTTTAATAGTTTAGGGTCGAAAGTGTACATTACAAAGATTAGAGGGTCTTAAGATGTAAATTATCAAGATTAAATATTAAAAGTCAAATAAAATTATTTTAAAGTTTATTTTAATAAAATATTATTAAGATAATAATTTTGGACCCCGTTGTTATAATTTTATACAATTTATTAACGTATCCACGATATTACTATTTATGCTGCGACGACCCAAGATTTTCTTAAATCGTGTACGACTCGTTTATAGCACGACATCCTTTCATTTCCCAAAACCGATTTCATAGTCACAGACATGCACATACTATTTATATAAATAGCAGCCGTTTAAATATATATTGCGATTCGAAAATAAGACCGAACAAGCAAGCGTGTATCTAGCCCTTAAATGACATCTCCATTTCACTTTGCTATATAATTTATTAAGAATAGGAAATTGATGCACCAAGTGTAGTCACATCAATGAGACAAAAATGAATAAAAATTATCAATAAAATAATAACGTTAAACAAAACCTAACGTTCAAAATAACCGAATTACATATAGTTTATAATCTATGAACAACTTTTCTATGTACAACGTTGGTTGTAGAGTTGGTGTAGCTGCCGTATTTGTCACAACACAACACTTTTAAACCTCTCTTGCTTTTTACTCTTGAGACGGCTACACAAAGTTGACCGTAGGAAAAAACATATCTTTCCAAATATAGCCCCACCTTAGACAATGTTTGGCCTTTGACTTTTATTTATAGTCATGGCAAAACAAACGGAAGTATGGTATCTATTCGTAAGTTTATATTTACGCATGTTTATAAATTCATTTGTTTTATGAATGCTACATGTCATATGCAAGGGCAAAAAATAAAGATTATAACGTATTTTCAGTTAACAAAAGTGATTATAATGTAGATTCAATCATGTGAAGCACACTTTAAAGCAAAATAAGTTTGTTGTAATACAATTTAACAAAACTACTTATATACAAACTACTTGTATGTAGGATTCCATTTTAAAATGGATAATGTCACCAAGTTTCAAACTAAAGCTATCATAACACTAAAATACAAATTTCATGTTTACTTAAGACAAACATATACAAAAAAAATTTAGAAGAATAGCACCTATTTTAATCTTCACAACTTCCATCAAATCTATGCACCTATATATCTTCAATCTTTTTGCTTTCTGCACCTTTGTTTGTCTCATAACACTATAATTTCAACAAAAGACACCAGGTTATGCCATCTGATGCGAAAATCAGAAAATACCATCTTCGATAATTTAGTCGTTTAGAGATTGTTATTGAGTCAATCAGCACATCTGCTATACTCACAGCTCTTACATTTTATTTTATGTTTTTTCATCAAACATATCCTCTTAGTGATACAGTATACTTTCGAGAACTTGAGCCAACTCTTTCCGATGTTACTCAAGTAAATGCTATATAAACTTATGAAATCAAGGATAATAGCTCACATAATCCCTATGTATATAAGTCCATTACTAAGAATTATAATTTGATAAAAGTTAACATAGCCGAAACACAGGCCTTCTCGACCTCCACTACCCTGAAGTATCTTAAGTTTGTAACTCCTTATGAGCAACTTAAGTAATCAATCCCTGACCCATAAGCTTATTCGGGTTATCAACAACTAACCTGAAGTGTCTAACCAGATCTCTTATTCAGTTCGGTTAACTTTGTGAATCTGCAAACACCAATTTACATAACCTACTAACTCAAAACCTGACCAAAAGTACAGTTATATCCTATTTCTATATGTTTACATGCAACGGGGTTGATTTGGCATTTAACTTGGTGCTAACGGGTCAAAGTGTCAAACTGGTTTTAAACATACATAAGTGCCTCTAACATTCTAGATTGTTTTACAACATGAAATTGGATCAATAATGTCATATTCATATGTACTATCATATTAAACACAATAATAGCATATATATGAAATTTAGTGGGTCAATGAAACACATTCCAACCAATTTGACTTGAACCCCCTTGTCCACCCACTTTGCTGATTATTTCATTTATATAAATAGTCAACGTACCAGAATTGCAGGGATGGAAGTTAGAAGTAAGGAGATGCCAAGCCCATAAAATGCTTCACCCCAGCTACCTTCTGTAAGCACTGACCAAAGCCCTTTTGAAGCTATCGAGCAAGAGTCTATCAGATGTCACTGTAGCTTCCATCTGGTGAACAAAAGTTTTTGCTTCCCCAAACCATTGTTTTGAAATGTTCATCATCTGCTCTTCTGTCACTTACAGGACCGCTCTAGAAAAATCGGTGACTAAAAGAGACCCTTTTGGAAAATGCATGTATTAAACAGTAGAATGATGGTCAAAATCTACAAAATGCTGGAATAGAATGAAACATTATGAATTAAAACTCACGAAACCAAAGCCTGCAAGTTTTGTAGATGGGGCCGATTATCGTATATTTAGTACACTATTTAGATAAGAAATACCTGATATAAGGGAGCTCGTCCAAAATAGCGGAAGCTCCTCCATTTTGACTTCCTTTTTTGAGGGCGGTGTCAATCTGCTCAAAGGTGTTGTAGCTTTTCAACATGCTATCATCAAAATTCATCTTATTCAATATATCAACAACAAATGAAGCCTCTTGGTATCCTATTGATTCTCCTTTATCTTTTTCTCAGAAATGTTGGTGTATGCAGGTCGAAGTTGTTGTATTGTCAAGATGGATGTCAAGCTTTCTGTGTAGCTTGAGGTCAACACCAACACCACAAACACCCAAACAATCACCAACAAAAACACTCAATAGTTTTGACATGCAAGAACAACATACCCTAGAACTAATATGAACACAAACTTGTCTCATATGCAATATATCATATCTAGAATACTATATTAGCCAGGGCAACAGGTCATGCAGGTTCAAAGTGGACAAAAGTCATTATTCAAAAATTTAGATTAATATTATAACAATTTTGTTTTTCGTTTTCACAATTAACAAATTTATTGCCCTAAAAACTTATGGACCAAAAAAAGTTTCCAGGTCCACCAAACCGATGTGGCTCATTTCCATCTAAATCTGTTGTGACCAGTGACCCAACCCGTCCAACCTGCCCATCTCGCCACTCCTACTAAATAATGATTGGAAATACCTGAGATGTTATGAATATGCGATTC
>LBNU01001816.1:69101-112560 GCA_014162995.1 Artemisia annua | reverse complement strand
GTGTATGATTTATAGATAAAGAAAATCAAATAGATATAGGCTTGTGTTAGTTGTACCGCACAATTTGTTGATGAGTATGAGTTCGTTGTTGTTAAAAAAATAAAAATGTAATCCTTAAAAGTGGTTATCAAACGCTCATATGGAATTACTTTGTGTTTAACGTTAGTTAATGACTAGGTAAATTACGGGGTATTACAGAGATTTTTATTGAGTCAATCAGCACATCTGCTATACTCACAGCTCTTACATTTTATTTTATGTTTTTTCATCAAACATATCCTCTTAGTGATACAGTATACTTTCGAGAACTTGAGCCAACTCTTTCCGATGTTACTCAAGTAATGCTATATAAACTTATGAAATCAAGGATAATAGCTCACATAATCCCTATGTATATAAGTCCATTACTAAGAATTATAATTTGATAAAAGTTAACATAGCCGAAACACAGGCCTTCTCGACCTCCACTACCCTGAAGTATCTTAAGTTTGTAACTCCTTATGAGCAACTTAAGTAATCAATCCCTGGCCCATAAGCTTATTCGGGTTATCAACAAATAACCTGAAGTGTCTAACCAGATCTCTTATTCAGTTCGGTTAACTTTGTGAATCTGCAAACACCAATTTACATAACCTACTAACTCAAAACCTGACCAAAAGTACAGTTATATCCTATTTCTATATGTTTACATGCAACGGGGTTGATTTGGCATTTAACTTGGTGCTAACGGGTCAAAGTGTCAAACTGGTTTTAAACATACATAAGTGCCTCTAACATTCTAGATTGTTTTACAACATGAAATTGGATCAATAATGTCATATTCATATGTACTATCATATTAAACACAATAATAGCATATATATGAAATTTAGTGGGTCAATGAAACACATTCCAACCAATTTGACTTGAACCCCCTTGTCCACCCACTTTGCTGATTATTTCATTTATATAAATAGTCAACGTACCAGAATTGCAGGGATGGAAGTTAGAAGTAAGGAGATGCCAAGCCCATAAAATGCTTCACCCCAGCTACCTTCTGTAAGCACTGACCAAAGCCCTTTTGAAGCTATCGAGCAAGAGTCTATCAGATGTCACTGTAGCTTCCATCTGGTGAACAAAAGTTTTTGCTTCCCCAAACCATTGTTTTGAAATGTTCATCATCTGCTCTTCTGTCACTTACAGGACCGCTCTAGAAAAATCGGTGACTAAAAGAGACCCTTTTGGAAAATGCATGTATTAAACAGTAGAATGATGGTCAAAATCTACAAAATGCTGGAATAGAATGAAACATTATGAATTAAAACTCACGAAACCAAAGCCTGCAAGTTTTGTAGATGGGGCCGATTATCGTATATTTAGTACACTATTTAGATAAGAAATACCTGATATAAGGGAGCTCGTCCAAAATAGCGGAAGCTCCTCCATTTTGACTTCCTTTTTTGAGGGCGGTGTCAATCTGCTCAAAGGTGTTGTAGCTTTTCAACATGCTATCATCAAAATTCATCTTATTCAATATATCAACAACAAATGAAGCCTCTTGGTATCCTATTGATTCTCCTTTATCTTTTTCTCAGAAATGTTGGTGTATGCAGGTCGAAGTTGTTGTATTGTCAAGATGGATGTCAAGCTTTCTGTGTAGCTTGAGGTCAACACCAACACCACAAACACCCAAACAATCACCAACAAAAACACTCAATAGTTTTGACATGCAAGAACAACATACCCTAGAACTAATATGAACACAAACTTGTCTCATATGCAATATATCATATCTAGAATACTATATTAGCCAGGGCAACAGGTCATGCAGGTTCAAAGTGGACAAAAGTCATTATTCAAAAATTTAGATTAATATTATAACAATTTTGTTTTTCGTTTTCACAATTAACAAATTTATTGCCCTAAAAACTTATGGACCAAAAAAAGTTTCCAGGTCCACCAAACCGATGTGGCTCATTTCCATCTAAATCTGTTGTGACCAGTGACCCAACCCGTCCAACCTGCCCATCTCGCCACTCCTACTAAATAATGATTGGAAATACCTGAGATGTTATGAATATGCGATTCACAGCGGCATCAAGTCTAGCTACACACATATTCCTTAATCTCCTTGCAAGGTTATCATAAGATCTATGTAGGTACACCTTTGCTTCCAGGGAGGACTAATGAGTTTGCCTGTGCGAGCAGTCTCCAAAACGTTATTTACCTCAATTCTCAACTACCATATTTATAAACCAACAATTTACAGATTTGTACTCTGCCATAGATGATCATAAAAAATAATTAAAAAATTTACAGATTTGTTATCAGCAAGACATAACTGTAGTTACCTCAAGTATATTTATATTTCCAATTAATATCATTTTCAGGAAAGGCAAGCCACCTTTCATTGACTTCAGGCCATTTTGACTCAAACAAATTTGGCTACATCAGTGTTGTCAATGCTATATTCGAAAGGAAGATTTTGCCGCACGTCTTCAGAGAAATGAGGTAGAATTGGAGCAATTACTCTCACTATCGGGAGCAAATGAGTTTCAAGCACTGTTTGACAGCTTCTCCTCAGCTTCTCCTTGTAAAACTTGAAGCGCCACGCCGCCACTGAAACAGAATCAACATATCAAAGTCAACTAATTTGACTATAAAACCAATCAAATTTCGTTATACTATAAAAAAAATAAAAAAAATAATAAATCAATCAAACGGCCATTTTATTATATAATGTAAGCAGATTATTCAATCAAATGTAATTAAAATATAAAAAAACATCCCCAGTGAGAAACATTAATCAAATTGGATAGTGGACTCAATCAGCTCTACATGTGCCTACTATAAGATCCAATCTAATCAAACATGCTAAATTTTGTAGGCTCATACTCATTTTCAGGAGATCTCTGATTTTCCATCTCTTATCTCTCACTTTAGATACAATGACCATTAGCCTAAAAGGACAAAGAAGCATTGGTGCAAGTAGGATTTGATCCAAAGTCAACCACCAAGAAGCTCACAGTCCACAATAAAAGGGTAACAATGCAGTGCCACAGAACAACCTATCATAAAACATGATACAAATTTGGTCTTGTGCATCATCAAAACTATAAACATGTAAACCAAAAGAAGCTGAAAAAAGATGTTTGAACCTTTCTCCGGTGGTGCAAACAAACTTGATCGCAACGTCCAAAATATTTATACTCTGGTGGTGCACCTGAAAATACAGAACCAACTAAATGAACACCTGAACCACCCAAAAATAATGAGTATATAATGATACAAAGAATGGGCTGAAACTATTTAAAACCGAACATCTGCGACGCATAGGAGGTACTGAATTATCTGAAGGTGTTGCCTGTGAATTGTGTTCATATGGTTCAGCTACATATCCAGAAAACATAAAACACATGAGTGTAATTAAGGTAATAGGAAATGGCAAACAAATAAGACCAACTAAATTACATTGGAACTTTTCGAAGACATGCATGTGTGATGTGCAGTTGAGTGTCTCACAGTTGAAGCTGGTGTTCGGGAATCTGTGATGCGCGTTCGTCCTAGATTGACAACCGATGTATAATAAGACACGTTAGATGAAAGAGCGTACCGAAGCATCACATATTATAAGAAGTAAGTAAGAGAATGGTTGTATTACGTGTGCGGCTGCAGTATCGCTGAGTTGTTGTAACCCAGGGTTGAGATTCACTGTTAGCTACTACATAACCTACAAAAGACAATGAAAAAAAGACAGAATTGAAAGACTGCACAATTGCGCTGCAGGCACGATCACCCAAAAGTATTTACATAAAACGTAGGCAACACAGTTGCACATGGAGAACGACATTATAAGACCCTACAAAATGGGCAATGATTGGCTCTTCATGTGAAAGGATGCCCTGAAAGAAGTCCAAATTCATAGGATCAGGCGTCGTGGCAATGACTGCGTTGGTTGGTCTGGTAGACATAGTTGCAGCTGCACGTGGAGAACGACATTATAAGAATCTACAAAATGAGGGCTGGTAACAATTGATAAAGACATGGAATCAGCCAAAGTTACCTGAAAATTGCTGAGGCGCAACCGTTTGAAACAGGAACAAACAATTGTTGGACATATAAGAATCCCCAATATAGGAGCTGCTTTCAAATGTTAATAATGCACCATCAACCGTAGGTACTTGGACATGTGTTGTATTCGAGACGTGCAGATTCTCTGGCTGACCAAAGGGTGGAGGTTAATTAAAACAACCAAATCCGCATAACACATAATCAAAGAAAATCAAAGCCATAAATAATTGTAATATGGAATCGAAGGTTTTGCTACAACACAATCAAATATAACATAATCAAAGCAAACTATATTATACCTTCAGTCCTACTTTGTTTCCCTTCAAAGCAAAGTCAAGATAAAGATCCAAGATTTATTTCCATAGTCTGTACAAAAGTAAAACTCAAGTACGCCTTGGATGAAACAACTATTCATAGATTCTAATATAATCTGGATGCAAAAGACGTTGTGATGGTATCAAGAAAGTTATAGCAAACAGGTTAGATGATTACAATACATAAGACAGTTAACAAACAATAAGATACAGACCACGTGCATCATAATAAAATTATCTGCAACCCATTACACCAGAAATCAAAAATTCAAATCACCAAACCATAATTAAAAATGCAAATTACATAATAATCGTAATTGTAAATTGCAACTAATAATGGAATCGTAACAAAATAAGTATGTCTAAAATTGGGGAGAAAAATTCAAGACACCAAACCATAATAGAATTGAAACAAAATAATTGTAGTTTGCAACTAACAATTCCAAAACCTAAAAATTATAAATTATAATTAAAAGCCTAAATAAGAAATACTTACCAATTCTCCCAGCATACAAATCACTCGCAGATGGATGTAACCCAACAAAATATTTAAAAAATGCATTAAACTTTTATACAATTATAATGATAATGATTTTCCTCAAATACTAACATTATTAGGGTTTCATAAAAAAAAAAAAAAAATCAATTTAAATCGAATCCATAAGGGATTTAATAATTTATTCCCATATTATAATTAATCAACACAAAGGAAAATATGCAACAAAACAATTTAATCAACACAAAGGAATTCTTAGTCAAAATCGAAACGAAATTGAAATGAAATTGAAACAAATTTGAAAGGAAACTGAAACAAAATTGAAAGCTTACAATAACCAAATCAAAATAGGCTGGCATCTCAAAATCGATATCAATGACTTTACACAAATACTCCACAACGAAACGTAAGGAAGAAGGATCGGATGTAACTGAATCAATAATGGACCATAAAACTGTCTATATCGCCTTTAATACTTTGCAAAAATAGGTTAACAAATCCGGCTGACTTTCTCCTTTTGATTCACAAAAACCATTGCATCAAACGATTGTACATCTGATCTAAATAAGGAAGAACACGTCAGAGAATTAAACGAATTTTTAATGCGGGTCGCTTAGAAGGGTTGTCCAAAACCATCGTTTATTAGATAAAATAGATTTTCTATGGCAAATACTCTGAGATATATTTTGCATTCTTGTGCTAAAAAAAAAACTTGTACATAAATAGAATGCAAAAATTTATGTGGCAAATACTCTGAGATATATTTTGCATTCTTGTATTTAATTTTATATGGCAAATGCTCTGAGATATATTTTCTTTTATTTTTGTTGATTGTTAAATCAAGCATAATTGCTAGTCTTTGACTCTCATGCTTACATGCTGGAGGTCGTGCAGAAACGGTTCAAGATGATGAACTAATGCTCGTGTACTTTCCGCCACAAATGACTCATACCAGTTAACACCAAACTCAAACAAACAGTTGGTCTTTTTCCGTTAACCCAACCAATGACATTAGAAAAAGAAAAGACAGTGAATCCTTACTTACACATGGACAATCAGTCAATTACTAGTTTCATTCTTTATAAAATATGAGTTTTATGCGTTACCAAATACCATCATCAGTCATCACTACCTACACATTATATAATTCCGTAAAAAATATCTTTATAGTCGCTAAAACCAGTAAGATCTTTAAAGGTCCCATCTTTCTGGTTTACCAAGACAAGGTTTGAATAAACTAGGTTAGGCTTATCTTAATATAAACAAGTTATACCAGTCCAGTGGGTGAAACACAGTTAATCTTTATGATACTCACATTCTTGTCCGAGTTACAACTTGATTCTACAACTTGTTGATTCTTGTATCACCCTTGATAAATAATGCTAGTCTATAAACATGCTCATTATTTATGATAGTAAACCCTCTTTATCGATTTAAAAGAAGCTCACAATTCAAAACCAATGTGGCACAAGGTATTGTCTATATCGTATACGAACAACATATTTCGCTCAAGGACAAAGATTAAAAAGAACATCATACAGTGTCAAAAAATATTAGTAATAACATTTCTGTACTTCTGAGTACATTTCCTAAACTGGAATAACCTCCAGACGGTTTTTAACCACACTGTGACCACGGACAGACTGAAGAGCCCATGATGGGAGATGCGTTTGTCACATATTTCCTTAAGTGTGCCGAATTTAGAGTTCTAGTACTCATAGGGGCCATGGAAACCATGCTTAGAGGAGACATTGATTCAACTCCAAAAGGTGCGTTTTTGGTTGACAAATTTATGTTAAACGGAGATAATATTTTCTGTTGGTGTAACTGGTTAAAAACTGACAATTTGTTTTTAGGCGAAAATGATGATTGATCTGATAAACTACAAGACAGAATCCATGACAAATCCGGTTCCTTCTTGTTAACCACCCAGTCTGATTCCTGCTAGATGAACCCCATTGTGACCATGGGTCAACTGAGGTTGACCCGAATTCCTGTGAGCTTAATTAAACTTCTTACTTGTGACTGTCGATGTTGATAATCAGGAGCCAAATTTAATCCTCTAGCCCTCATAGGCGAAATTGCTTCAATGCTTTGAGGAGACATTGATTGAAAATGGCTGAACACCGACAAATTGTTTCTAGGCGAAAACATTGATTGATCATTGATCAGAAAATAGACTGGCATGAAAATTGCTTCTAGGCAAAACTGTCAATTCAACATCCCATTGCCTGATGGCGAAGGTGACTTCACATCTAACAGTCGAAGTTCTTCTTGATTATGAGCTAAGAAACACGCATGTCTATTGCAACCAGTCCCACACACACATAACCGAGTCCAATATTTAGCCGGATGCATCCAACACTCAAAAGTCCCATGACCATGTTCACACAAATCACCACTTCTACAAGTTCCCTTTCTAAATTCAGGACATGGGACACAACTATAGGGATATTTGTGTGGGTCCCACCTACGTGCGATTTCACCAGGATGCAAAAACGGACACTCTTCCCAATTATGCGAATGAACATGAGAAGATGACATTACTTTAAACGAGTACTATACATAATAAATTCGTCTGAATAAGTACTGATTTTTGTTTTGGGTAAAGACGGATCAACATGGTACTCTATTTTGCTTTCAAAATTCGGCTTCATACGCAAAACGCCATCTTTCAGTCCAAAAATTTCATGGAGGGCATGCTTCAAATCTGGATACTCTGAAGAATCAACAATCATATCCACGGGTCGTAAACAGTAAGCATCCATCAAATTCGGGTCAGCCCATTTCTCTAGCATCAATTTAACAACCTCAACAGGACAACAGCATTTAATGATCCACTAGAAGCAGCACAGTGAAGGGCAGTAGATTGATCATCACCAGACGAGCGATTTACATCACGTCTTGATAAAGAAAGATTCTTTTTTAAGACATCAAGACTACCATACATTGAAGCTACAATTAATGGTGTTCTTTTGTCAAGAACCACTTGTTTCGACCCTTTTTGACGCAGGTACCATAGTCGCACTTGGTCAACACTTGTTGGGTCATGGTTAATAAGTTTCATAAAACCGTCAATATCATTTTTAGCAGCAAGTTAACAAGTTTAAGTAAAGTATCAGAGTGGTTATAAGTTTCAGCAGTCAACCGCTTCATCTTATCTGCCAAAGTTTACATATAACACAAATTACGAAACCAAGATTGAATTTTTTGCTAATAAGGTTCACCAATATGTAACTTTATACAGATACAACACGATGTCAATCTCAAAAACACTTTTACACAGTATCAAAATAGTTCTCACAAAAAGTCAAACAACATATATATGATAAAAAGTCAAACTTAAAGATGTTTTATAAAACTAATCTTTATAAACATCCATAAAGATATTGATTATGTAGAAATATTTCACACATTTGTATCTCAATTTCTATAATTTTAACAAAAAACTAAGTTCTAGAAAGCCCTATCTTTTCATTCATCAACAAAGACAAAGTTAAATTTCATAACTTTTAACATCAGAATGTTGAAAAATGAAGAAAACAGTTGTATGAAACGCTTAAATGATTGTACAGTTTCGCTATTACAAGTTTCATGTGTTCATCAAATATCAATACCATTTCTTGGGTAACAAGTAACAAGACACATGCTCGCATGCATACACAAATTGTACTAAAACAGATTTCAAATTAACGGGTATATTCAGAAAGCTGATGATCAAAAGGTTTGGGGGTTCATAGATGTAACAAGAATTTTTATATTTTTTTCTTAACAGCTTTTTATATTTGAAATTTTGAATTCTTGTTATTATCTATGAACCCCCAAACCCTTTTATTTTAAACTATAAACAGTTTTAAGCTTGAATCAAAATGGATTATACGTTAAACAATACGGAGTACTAGCTAGTTATCGATCTACAACTTAAAATCAAGATGGTCAAATTGATTGTTTAACAAACACAACTTGTAATACTCCCAACAAATAAAAAGATCCAAGAAGTAACATTTGCCAAACTTGAACGCCCTCTATTAATTTTCCATTTTTTCTTAACAGCTTTCTTATTTTAATTTCAAATTCTTGTTACATCTTTAAGACCCAAAAAACCCTTCATCATCAACTAAACCATATATCTTTTGAAATTCTCAAATCTCATATCACATTTTCTCAAATTCTGGTAAGTTTATCATACTTTAATCTTTTGATCATCAACTTTCAGAATAAACCAATTTGAATATGTTTAAGTATTTGTATATGCATGCATGTGTCTTGCTTGTTTATGAAGATCAGTTCTATAAAATTTTTCTTTCAGTTGTTATCTTGATATACAGTTGTTTTTGGAGATTGATATCATGTTGAATTTATATAAAGTTGCATAATTATGAATCTTTGTATCAAAAAATTTGATCTTGATTCGTTATTTGACTGTTATGACATTACTGCTACATTACTTGAACTTGCTGATAAGATATTGATAGTTTTACGAAGCTACTTATACGTGACCCGTATAGTGTTGACCCATTTAATGGGATTTGTTTTAGTATTATTAATTGTATATCCGTTTATACGTCAATATTAGTTAAAGACTGCAATGCATGTGTTCTGTTGCCACAGAAATGGTATTGATGATGAATGCTGAACATTTGAAACTTGCTACAGAAAAGTAGTAAAATGTTTTTTGGGTTTAGTACAACATTTACTATATATAGTTATATTTTGGTGCATGTTCATCTTCTTTTTTCAAGATTATAATGTATATTTCAATATGGGATTTCTTTCTGAATGTCTAATTGGTGTTAGTTTGTTAAAAGTTGTGGATTTTGACATTGATTATGAATTTTTTGATGAATGAAAAATGGGGACTTAAAGAACTTAGAATGTTGCTGCATAATCAATGTCTTTATGGATGTTTATAAGGATTAGTCTTATACCAGTTTGCTTTAAGCTTGACTTTTTTTAATCAGATATTGACTTTTCATGAACATTTTCTTGATATAAAGCTGTTTTTGGAGATTGATATCATGTTAGATTTGTTTAAAGTTTCATATTTATGTATCTTGGTAGTGAAAAATCTGATCTTGATTCGTTAATTGTGTTATATGTGGTCTTTAGCAGATAAGATGAACCAGTCTGATGACACTGTTGCTAAATTACTTAAGCTTGCTGCTAGCAATGATATCAAAGGTTTTACAGAGCTGATTGGCCATGACCCAACTAGCGTTGATCAAGTGGGACAATGGTCAGTGCTTCGAAAGGGGTCGACAAAAGTGGTTACTGAAAATAGAACACCATTAATGGTGGCTTCAATGTATGGTAGTGTTGATGTTATGAAAAAGATTCTTTCTTTATCAAGAACTGATGTAAATCGCTCGACTGGTATTGATCTAACCACTGCCCTTCACTGCGCTGCTTCTGGTGAATCGTTAAAGGTTATTGATGCTGTTAAATTGCTGTTAGAAAAAGGGGCTGACCCGAATAAGATAGATGCTAACGGGTTACGACCCATGGATATGATAATCGATTCTCCAAAGTTACCAGAGATGCAGAATGTTCTCCATGAAATTCTTAAACCGACTGATGTTTTGCGTATAAAAAACGCTCGATACTATACAGACGAGTTTATGATGTACTCATTTAAAGTAATGGAATGCTCTCGGTCGACTTTACATAATTTAGAAGAGTGTCCGTTTGCTCATATTGGTGAAAATCTGTGTAGGCGGGACCCACACAAATATCCCTATAGTTGTGTGCCATGTCGTGAATTTGGAAAGGGGACTTGTAGGAGAGGTGATTTGTGTGGATATGCTCATGGGATTTTAGAGTGTTGGTTGCATCCGTCTCAATATAGGACTCGGTTATGTAAGTATGGTATGAGCTGTGATAGAGAGTTGTGTTCCTTTGCTCATAAACAAGAAGAACTTCGAAATGTGGGGTCACCTTCATATCTTAAACCACGTCTGGCGCCATCAGGTGATAGGACCTTGAATGTGCAGCAACCGAATGTCCCGACATTGCTTTCACCTGAAAGAAATTTCCAGTCCAGTCGTCTTTCTGATCAATCAATGTTTGTGCCTAGAAACAATATGTCAAATTTCAACGAATTTCAATCAATGTCTCCTCAAAGCATTGAAGCAATTTCGCCTATGAGGGCTAGAGGATTAAATTTGGCTCCTGAATATCAACATCAACAGCCACAGGTAAGGAATTTAAGCTCACAGGAACTTGGGTCACAATGGGGTTCATCGAGCTGGAAACCAGACTGGCCGGTTAACAAGGAGGAACTGGATATGTCATGCATACAGTCTAGTCGTTCTTCTGATCTATCATCATTATCGCTGAGAAACAATCTGTCAGTTTTCAACCAGTTACAGCAACAACAGAATATGGTATCTCCATTTAACATGAATTTCTCACCCCAAAACACAACTTTTGGAGTTCAATCGATGTCTCCTGGAAGCATTGAAGCCATTTCACCTATGAGTGGCACAAGAGTTCAAAATGTGGATCTCAAGAATCAACATCAGCGAGAACTAAAGAGTTTAAGATCACGTGAACTCGGGTCAAACTCAGTTGACTCGTGGTCAGGATGGGGTTCATTAAGTGGGAAACAAGATTGGGCTGTTAACACAGAGGAACCAAATTTTTCATTCTTTCAGTCACCTTGGGATGAAACACCTCATGAAGTGGAGGGTCCAGTGTATGATGGTGATGCATCGAGTTTAAAGAATGAGCGAATTCAGCTGGATCGTTGTGTGGCTCAAGAAGATGGTAGAGGATGGCAGTATAGAAGTAACATGGTAAGAAAGGAAGAAATGGAAAAGAAATCAAATATTTGATTGATTTTGTATTGATTAGTCCAGTTTAGGGAAGTTTCTCAAAAGTACAGAAATGTTGCAAGTAATATTCTTTTGACACTGTAAAAACACCGTGTGCCACATTGGTCAAAACTGAATTGTGAGTTTCTCAAACTTGTTTATAGAGTACATTTTTTTTATGATTTTTGACTCATTTAATAGCAAAACAAATACTTTGCTATCATAAACAATAGTACAGTGAAACTTACCTTGTTCGGGTTCATTAATATCCTCAGTGCAAAACTAAGTCACTAAACCAAACCTGGCCTAATCTAGTTTGACATCTGTATCACTGTATTCTATCAACTCCTAATACACATTTATCCTCTTCGTGAGACTTGTATATTCTTTGTTCATCTTTATTGTAGGACTTTCGCCAAAACTAGGTTTCAATCTTGATTAACTCATCCATATGGTAGGTTTTATTTTGATTTAGGTGGTTTTCAAGTTTATTTCTGATATATTTGCCGGGGATTTTCCCTTTTTCCCAAAAAAGTTTATTTCTGATGTTTTGAGTGTACAAATTTACTTTAACTTGGTAGCAAAATGTGTTAGTTCCATATGAATCGGGCAAAATAGCTTACACAAACAATATTACAAGTAGTCGAATAATTTGTAAAGATTTCACAGCACTTATAACATTTGTTATTTGTATTTGATTTCAGTAAGTCAGAATGTTACTGTACTATTTTTACTTATTTAGCCTTGACGGTTTATATCCAATTTTGCAAGCCCTGATCGATTACGACCTACATTGTTATATGGCTATTTAGAATGGATCATTGTGTAAACTCTGTGTATGTTTTGTGTTCAATGGTAGTTTCGTACGCTGTACAAAGATGGTGCAATGAACGGAGTCTAGAGTTTTATTTTGTTATAAAACTTTGTCACTTGNTAAGTCACTAAACCAAACCTGGCCTAATCTAGTTTGACATCTGTATCACTGTATTCTATCAACTCCTAATACACATTTATCCTCTTCGTGAGACTTGTATATTCTTTGTTCATCTTTATTGTAGGACTTTCGCCAAAACTAGGTTTCAATCTTGATTAACTCATCCATATGGTAGGTTTGATTTTGATTTAGGTGGTTTTCAAGTTTATTTATGATATATTTGCCGGGGATTTTCCCTTTTTCCCAAAAAAGTTTATTTCTGATGTTTTGAGTGTACAAATTTACTTTAACTTGGTAGCAAAATGTGTTAGTTCCATATGAATCGGGCAAAATAGCTTACACAAACAATATTACAAGTAGTCGAATAATTTGTAAAGATTTCACAGCACTTATAACATTTGTTATTTGTATTTGATTTCAATAAGTCAGAATGTTACTGTACTATTTTTACTTATTTAGCCTTGACGGTTTATATCCAATTTTGCAAGCCCTGATCGATTACGACCTACATTGTTATATGCCTATTTAGAATGGATCATTGTGTAAACTCTGTGTATGTTTTGTGTTCAATGGTAGTTTCGTACGCTGTACAAAGATGGTGCAATGAACGGAGTCTAGAGTTTTATTTTGTTATAAAACTTTGTCACTTGAGGTAGCTTTAATCTGCCAATAGTGGCCACACATATACGAAGTTATGCCAATAACTTCATCCGTATCGTTTAGATTTTGTATGCTGACATAAAATCAAAGTCTCACCAAATAAGTTGAAGTTTTAACTGGTGGCTATGAAATTAATGATTACTCGTACTTGCTAACAAATAAGGTTCGACTATTTTTATATGTTCACAATTACGATAAAGCAAATTCAATAACTTAGAATTCCTTGTCAAATAAGTCGTTGTAGTATAGTGGTAAGTATTCCCGCCTGTCACGCGGGTGACCCGGGTTCGATCCCCGGCAGCGGCGTTGAGTTTGTTTATTTTTTTTTTCATTGTTTTTGTTTGTTTATGTTAATTATAATTCGGTAAAACAAACTGTTGTGGAGGTGTTTGCCATGTGCCAAACAGTTCAGAGACGGTAAAAGAGTTTATTTACTCCTTAAAATGCTTTAAAAAGTTTCACCCTATGGGAAATTAATATGTTTCTCTGAGACATATAGGAACTCATGCCTCCAAAAAAATTAGCTTTTCTGTTTGATGTTAATATAGGGTCTCAAATAGGAGTCGAAATTTGAAGCTTAACTAGTTTCAATGGGTTTATAACCCACCTCTAGTTTGATGTTAATATATGTAAGGTTTGTTCCGCCTATAATGCCTGACTAGAGCGTGCCCGTTTGCATCATTTATAAGACAACCACCGGTATACTTCGTGCAAGTGACTTATGATGTGCCCGTTTGCCTATAATGTCTTGCTAGATCGTTAAACAAGCTTTCGGGACTTGTGTTCGAAATTACTTCGTGCAAGTGACTTATGATGTGATGTAAGGTACTAAGGTCTGTCAACTGATGCGCCTGCTACATGTCTGCAAGTCAGGCCAATATTGGGTTTCTCTTAGTTTAGTTAGTTTGGCTGGTAGTTTGTGGTCCAGGTTTTCATGGGTGATTGTTTTCTCCCCTTACGGACATGGTGCTACAAAAGTTAGCGTGGGTTTGATATTGATTAAGCACATGTTTTATTGCATAGATAGTGTGCCAGTATCATGTTTGGCAATGTGTTTGGTTAGCACCTCGTGTTGGTATGTATGTTTGTTTTTGTTTTTTAGGTCTCTTTCTCTTTTAATCGGCTTGATTGATTGAGGTGAGATGTCTTCTCTTTATCGTTCTTTTTTGTTTTTAATGGAATTGTTGCCTTTAAAAAATATTAAAAAGAAAAAATAATAAAAAAAAAAAAAAAAATAAAATAAAATCGTTGCCACCAAATCTAGATACTCCGCCCAGTAAAATATCCAATTGTCCGACTTGTAATGCCTTATACCCGGCCCAACACCAAAACGTAAACTACCCTAATATTTTGNAAAAAAAAAATAAAATAAAATCGTTGCCACCAAATCTAGATATTCGGCCCAGTAAAATATCCAATTGTCCGACTTGTAATGCCTTATACCCGGCCCAACACCAAAACGTAAACTACCCTAATATTTTGCAATATATAACACTAAACCTAGTGGTCCCTTCACTAAAAAACGCAGTCACAAGTCACAACAATAATAACCAAGAGTCTATCTCTTCTTTGCAAGAAACTTTTCTTCTTTAGTCTAATCGAACAAAACAAAATCACAGAAATACGAATATTGTCATCTCTAAAACTTACAAAATCGTCTTGGATTTATCAAACTTCTTCTTAGATCCAAGATATCTTTTTGAGTTTTAGAAGTGACAATACTCGTAACACATAGTCTCCTAAACAATATTTCAGTTCTGTGGAGTTTCATTTCTAACGCAATATCATCACCTCTGAAACTCAAGAACATATAGTGATATGGCCAACTATTTTCTAGTAGTTTGCTTATGTCACGATGTTTTCTTGGGTTTCGAGGTTATGATGCTGGTTAAGTGGTTAATAATATCATTGGCTCTTCAGATCTAGCTTGTTGGTCACGAGGATATTGTATGTTTGGTTATATATATGTAGATCTGCTGTTTAAAGTTTGTGTTGTGCTTAACTAGATTGTTGTTGTTGTCGTTGACTTTATTCTTAAACTAAACTACGAAAGACAAACAAAACTGAAGAGAGAGTTTGGTCCAAAGTTTGTATGTTGACAATAACATGTAAGAACAATGATGGAAATAGGTAACCAAAACATTAGTTGATTGGCTAAATGGGTTAAAGGTTGTTTGGTTAGCTGATTATGAGAGCTTTAGGCAGGTTTAGATAGGCACAAAGTAATATATCCATATTTGCCAAAACCATTTCAATTTCCATTTCCATACATGGTTAGCTGATCAAGGCATCTTTAAGACTAGTAGTAATGGTGACCTAACTAGTGTGTGACCTATGAGTTAGACCGACCATGCGTGAGGTCGCCACTACAAGCAGTCTAATATCATGCCAAAAGAAATAAACAAGGTTTGTTGCATCCATTTATCTATAACTCCACCTGCCAAGCCATAACCCAAATATGTGGTTCATGTTAATTGCCACCCAAATCAGTTTTAAGTGCGTCTTTTACCAAATTCCTTTTGTGAAAGTGCGTCTTTTCCGAATAACAAATATCTTTTCCTCTCTAAATATCCACCAACCAAAATAATTCACCAACCTCTCTCTAAATATCCACCAACCAAACTTCACCCCCTATCTAAATAAATCCGGCGGTCGGTTTCGGCCGGTCGTCCGGACCTCTTTTGTACTTTCCCTTTCCTTCAATAAAAGTCCTTACCCACAGATCTGTCATCTCCCAACTGCCGCCGTTCGCTGCCGCCACCGCTGTTCTGCTCAGATCAGTTGCCTTCCGGTCTCCTCTGCTCAGATCTGTTGTGGTCCGTCATCGATGGCTTGATGCTGCCTTGGGTTTCGACTTTAGATCTGTTAGGTTTAGGTCTGGCTCCTTNTGATGCTGGTTAAGTGGTTAATAATATCATTGGCTCTTCAGATCTAGCTTGTTGGTCACGAGGATATTGTATGTTTGGTTATATATATGTAGATCTGCTGTTTAATGTTTGTGTTGTGCTTAACTAGATTGTTGTTGTCGTTGACTTTATTCTTAAACTAAACTACGAAAGACAGAAACAAAACTTAAGAGAGAGTTTGGTCCAAAGTTTGTATGTTGACAATAACATGTAAGAACAATGATGGAAATAGGTAACCAAAACATTAGTTGATTGGCTAAATGGGTTAAAGGTTGTTTGGTTAGCTGATTATGAGAGCTTTAGGGGGTGTTTATTTTTTTTGTTAGCTAAGAGATGGGTGGGGTCCATATGGGACCCATTGCTCTTAGTGTGTCTTAATGGGGAGAGGAAGACTTTTGATGTCTTGTAAATATAGATGTATTAGTGGAAATAAGTGGGTTCCATACAAAAAAGAAATATTATTAAATATACTTGTGGACCTATGTGGACCCATTCCCTTAGCTAAGGAAAAAAAGAAACATCCCCTTAGGCAGGTTTAGATAGGCACAAAGTAATATATCCATATTTGCCAAAACCATTTCAATTTCCATTTCCATTTCCATACATGGTTAGCTGATCAAGGCATCTTTAAGACTAGTAGTAATGGTATCTTTAAGACTAGTAGTAATGGTGACATAACTAGTGTGTGACCTATGAGTTAGACCGACCATGCGTGAGGTCGCCACTACAAGCCGTCTAATATCATGCCAAAAGAAATAAACAAGGTTTGTTGCATCCATTTATCTATAGCTCCACCTGCCAAGCCATAACCCAAATATGTGGTTCATGTTAATTGCCACCCAAATCAGTTTTAAGTGCGTCTTTTACCAAATTCCTTTTGTGAAAGTGCGTCTTTTACGAATAACAAATATCTTTTCCTCTCTAAATATCCACCAACCAAAATAATTCACCAACCTCTCTCTAAATATCCACTAACCAAACTTCACCCCCTATCTAAATAAATCCGGCGGTCGGTTTCGGCCGGCCGTCCGGACCTCTTTTGTATTTTCCCTTTCCTTCAATAAAAGTCCTTACCCGCAGATCTGTCATCTCCCAACTGCCGTCGTTCGCTGCCGCCACCGCTGTTCTGCTCAGATCAGTTGCCTTCCGGTCTCCTCTGCTCAGATCTGTTGTGGTCCGTCATCGATGGCTTGATGCTGCCTTGGGTTTCGACTTTAGATCTGTTAGGTTTAGGTCTGGCTCCTTTAAGGATGCTTAGTTTTATCTTTTTTGTATGTTTTATGTACTTTATGTACTTTTGTCAAGCTACACCTTCATATGGTTGTGTCTACCAAAAGCTCACTCTGGTGATTTCCCCCACCCTTGTATGGTGTTGCTGTAATGTGTCACAACTATTATAGTGTATGTCTTGTTTTGACTTAACTTGTTACCTTGTGTATTTTGTTTGGCAAATCGGTTTCGATTTTGCCCATTATGTTCGATGTAACTTGTTGTGTTCAAATTACCTCCATTTGTGAGGAGTGAAATGAAATTTATGTTAAAATAAATAAATAAATAAATAAATAATAAAAAAAAGTTGCGTATTTGCATTTATTCTCAACTTTTGTTTATGAGTTCACACGAGTGCTGGTATAATCACAAATGTTTACTAATAAATGATAATCATACTAAATTAAATGACAAACATGCATTGACATGAGTTCACACGAGTGTTGGTATGTTTGGTGATAAACTTTTTATAGTATTTTTGATCGGTTAGTATTTGAATATTAAAGTTTGTTTAGTAACAAACATTTAGCATTTTTGTTCTGCTTTTCTAAATGTTGTGCATCTAGCATTTAATATTTTTGTTTTGTTTAAAGGCTAACTTTTTAATTAAAATTACATTACCAAACGCGTTTTAGTGAAACAAATAGCCATTAGTAACTGCTAAATAATACTGCTAAGTGCTACTTCTAAATATGCCATTTATCGAGCCAAATAGCATAAACCAAGTCGACTTGTGATACGCCTAGGGTTGAGCATCCAAGACCCAAGACCAACTGAGACCGAGAAAATCGAACGGACCGACCGAAAATCGTCCGAACTGAAGGACCATTAATTCGGTCTCGGTCCCAACATTTTCCTTATTTAAGTCTTGGTCCGGTCCGGTCCGGTCCGGACCGATCTTACGTAAAAACCGACCATTATGCCTTCTTGGACCGGACCGACCGAAGGACCAGACCGGACCAACCCGGACCGGACCGAACACATTCAATTCAGTCCTCAGTCTAGGGTTTTGGTCGAATTCGGTTTCGGTCCGGTCCGATTTTGGTCGGTCCAGTCGGGTTTTGGACCGATGCTAACCCTTAGATACGCCAAAGCTAATTGCTCGCGCGTTACAACTAAAAAAAATAATCAACATTAAGTATTTGGTTTCTTGACTTTCAATTAATCTATTACTAATTACGGAGTACTTGTTAACATCTTTACCCAACATTATTTTAAAAAAAAATGTTGAAATTATAAACGTTTTTTGTAAAGTAAGGTAAAAGGTTGTTTAATTTCGACTTAATTAACTTAATATGAAAAAAGTGAATTAATTAAGTCATATGAAAACTGTTTGTTTGTAACTTAATAGAGAAATATGACTGAAAATATTAATTAATAAAACTGAGGTTGTCTGCATTAAGTCATCTGTTAATTAACATAACTTAATGAAAAAAATTAAACAAACATGCCCTAAGTAAAATAGAAAAATGATTGTTGTGCCTACTAATCATGCCTACAAATGTACCTAATGATTTGATTGGTTGATTTCAAAAATGATTTGTGAGAATTTGGAAAGAGAAAGTACATAGTACAATTGTACAAGTGATTTATGCATTAGGCGTGCATTTAAGCTTGTGATGTAAGTCTTAATAGCACTGCTCAGTAAAATATATTACGCATAAAATTAAGATCAGTGAAATTAAATGCAATACATGTAGCTTAATAGAGTAGATATAAAATTTGTCACGTGAATCAATCATATGAATCGGACTTGGTCTCAAAATGCGTTAGTTCTATATATTTGAATCGGACAATATAGCTTTCGAACAATAGTACGAGTAGTCGTAATTCAACTGTTTTAACAATTTTATTTATTTATTATTTTTTATTTTATTTTTCTTTTTTTTAAGGTTAGAAAGTCAGTTGGACTTTTTTTACTTGTCTAACCGTGACGGTCTATATATATTCAATTTTTTGCTCGCCCCGATTAAGACCTACTTTGTTATATGCCTATTCACTCTATATACTATAGAGGGAGACATAGGCCAATGTGCCACATATAATATTAGTAAAAAAAATAAAATTTACAAAACACACCCTGAACTTCTTAATATTTACAATTTTTTTATATAACAAACTTTATTTACTAAATATTTAACAAATCTCTAACGTTTCTTGAATAAAAAAATTACTGCCAAATAGGTCTCTCGATAACGAACAAAACAAGCCCAATATTGATATGCTTTTGACGTGCGTACGGTTTTATAAAAAAAGTTTGAAGTTTAATATATGTATAGTTTTTAAATAAAACATTTTTAAAATGCACCATTAACCTATCAAATAACTTTAAAAATTATCCTTAACTTTTTTAAAACTATAAGAGCCAAGGACGTACAACACTATAAAAATTTATATGTGATTCTTTTGTTTATATAGCAAAGTTTAATTACAAAAAATTTAACAAATACCTAACGATTTACACTGCTAGAAACGCGTCCTCATTACAACAAAAAATAAAATAAAATAAAATAAAATAAAAAATAATAAAAAATCTAATATTAATATACTTTTAATATACGTGCGCTTTTTTTAAAAAAATTAAAAGAATTAAAATTTAGCATATATTACATATCTAGCAATGTTTTAATAATAAAATATAACCGAACATGCCACAATATTACGAAGAAAGGGAGCCCGAAACTTTAATCGAACAATGACATATCGAGGTTAAAAATAGTTTGCCAAATTTGGTGAAAGCCCCGCCGCAACGCGGCGAGCTCCTTCTACTTGTTTTCAACATGATAGATATTTGTTCATCACGTTATTTGATTTAAAAATCCAAAAATTGTTCATCATTTCAAGACTTTATAAACAAAGAAAACCAAACTGAATGGTGAAAACTGATTAATCGTTGAACAAAAAATTTGTATATATATTATTTATCATATCACAAAACCAAAATTTGTATTTTCCTCAGCAACACCTAAGAATTACGTGTCTCCTTGTTGTGCAGTTTTTATCTGATTTTTTACTGATATTTGTTTTTTGATTTTGTTAACGATAACACATGGTCTTGACTCTTTCTTACTCTTTAATCTTTTATAAGATCCTTACTCTCACAAAGTCACAATCACTACTAGTTTACCATCAACAGACATTTGTATTCATCACTGTCATATTAGCACCACATCAGTTTTCTTTTTCTACAACCAACTTAACAATTAAATTAGTGTAATAAGACAACCAATTTCACCACCAACTTGTATTCTTTTTCATTTTTATTTTTCTTAAACATTAAAATTAAAATTTTATTAATAATTAAAAACATTGCATTAATAATTCTATTATATAAAAAGCATTACAATGAACATTAAAACTTAAACTAATAGTGTAACTTATTCACCTTGATGTCTTTCTTCATCTCGAGCACTGGTTCTTGATGTCTTTGTCTCCTGGTAAATGGTCACATGGAAAACAAGATGTCTTTTTTCTATTGTTTTTTTCTTTTTGAAAGATGAACATTTGACGGTTTAGCTCGATCTCTTATAGCTTTTGTCGAAACTTCTTTTCTTTCATTTTCATTTGTCGTTGCTTCACTCAAATAAATACTATTGGGCTTCCTTCTTTTTGGAAAAGAGACCCGAGTGGACATTTTTTTCATTTATCGACTAACAACTCAACAAATGGTGTGGAAGCAGCAGCTGAAGATTTCAATGGAATGGACAAGGATGAAGCTTTCTTCTTAGCTCTGTCCATGCCCATTGGTGGTTCTTCCCGAACTTCTTCATCATCTAAATCATCCGCTTCGTTGTTGAGATTAACATCACCATGTGTTAAGTCTGATGTGTTACGTGGGGTGGTTTTCGATGTTTTTGATTTTTTTGTTTGCAACATCTTTGGTTTTGTAAAATTTTGGCATTTCTATCTCTTACCAATTTTTATGTTCACTCAAAAGTTTCCCCAGAAAAAGGTTGTTTAATTTCGACTTAATTAACTTAATATGAAAAAAGTGAATTAATTAAGTCATATGAAAACTGTTTGTTTGTAACTTAATAGAGAAATATGACTGAAAATATTAATTAATAAAACTGAGGTTGTCTGCATTAAGTCATCTGTTAATTAACATAACTTAATGAAAAAAATTAAACAAACATGCCCTAAGTAAAATAGAAAAATGATTGTTGTGCCTACTAATCATGCCTACAAATGTACCTGATGATTTGATTGGTTGATTTCAAAAATGATTTGTGAGAATTTGGAAAGAGAAAGTACATAATAAAATTGTACAAATGATTTATGCATTAAGCATGCATTTAAGCTTGTGATGTAAGTCTAAATAGCACTACTCAGAAAAATATATTACGCATAAAATTAAGATCAGTGAAATTAAATGCAATACATGTAGCTTAATAGAGTAGATATAAAATTTGTCACGTGAATCAATCATATGAATCGGACTTGGTCTCAAAATGCGTTAGTTCTATATATTTGAATCGGACAATATAGCTTTCGAACAATAGTACGAGTAGTCGTAATTCAACTGTTTTAACAATTTTATTTATTTATTATTTTTTTATTTTATTTTTCTTTTTTTTAAGGTTAGAAAAGTCAGTTGGACTTTTTTTACTTGTCTAACCGTGACGGTCTATATATATTCAATTTTTTGCTCGCCCCGATTAAGACCTACTTTGTTATATGCCTATTTTTAACATGATAGATATTTGTTCATCACGGTATTTGATTTAAAAATCCAAAAATTGTTCATCATTTCAAGACTTTATAAACAAAGAAAACCAAACTGAATGGTGAAAACTGATTAATCGTTGAACAAAAAATTTGTATATATATTATTTATCATATCACAAAACCAAAATTTGTATTTTCCTCAGCAACACCTAAGAATTACGCGTCTCCTTGTTGTGCAGTTTTTATCTGATTTTTTACTGATATTTGTTTTTTGATTTTGTTAACGATAACACATGGTCTTGACTCTTTCTTACTCTTTAATCTTTTATAAGATCCTTACTCTCACAAAGTCACAATCACTACTAGTTTACCATCAACGGACATTTGTATTCATCACTGTCATATTAGCACCACGTCAGTTTTCTTTTTTTACATCCAACTTAACAATTAAATTAGTGTAATAAGACAACCAATTTCACCACCAACTTGTATTCTTTTTCATTTTTATTTTTCTTAAACATTAAAATTAAAATTTTATTAATAATTAAAAACATTGCATTAATAATTCTATTATATAAAAAGCATTACAATGAACATTAAAACTTAAACTAATAGTGTAACTTATTCACCTTGATGTCTTTCTTCATCTCGAGCACTGGTTCTTGATGTCTTTGTCTCCTGGTAAATGGTCACATGGAAAACAAGATGTCTTTTTTCTATTGTTTTTTTCTTTTTGAAAGATGAACATTTGACGGTTTAGCTCGATCTTTTATAGCTTTTGTCGAAACTTCTTTTCTTCCATTTTCATTTGTCGTTGCTTCACTCAAATAAATACTATTGGGCTTCCTTCTTTTTGGAAAAGAGACCCGATTGGACATTTTTTTCATTTATCGACTAACAACTCAACAAATGGTGTGGAAGCAGCAGCTGAAGATTTCAATGGAATGGACAAGGATGAAGCTTTCTTCTTAGCTCTGTCCATGCCCATTGGTGGTTCTTCCCGAACTTCTTCATCATCTAAATCATCCGCTTCGTTGTTGAGATTAACATCACCATGTGTTGAGTCTGATGTGTTGCGTGGGGTGGTTTTCGATGTTTTGATTTTTTTGTTTGCAACATCTTTGGTTTTGTAAAATTTTGGCATTTCTATCTCTTACCAATTTTTATGTTCACTCAAAAGTTTCCACAAACTAAGTAAGTGTGAAGTTTTGACCGTATATCACACGATATTCAGATACATCGACACCCTTAGGTCATTTTCACCGCTCTGGTTCCTACGTTTTACATTATTGTAAACCGCACTAAATTGACCAACTTTAAGACGAATATGCGATTTTCATTTGCAATTGAAGGCATCATAGTCTCTTATCAATTCCCTTATTTCTCTCTCAAAGTAATCTAGTACGGCCGTCTAAAACCCATGACTCTTTTGAGCATTGGTTTTTACACTATTTTTCGGACGTGTTGATCCACGATTTACACAACGCCTAACTATTCTTTTTGGGTTCATGGAACTCTAGCGTCTATTTGTCTTCTTTACGCCTTGGCTTTTCTATGTCTTTTTGACACCTTCTTGTTACGACCGCCACCTCTTCGATAGGAGAGTCGTCTTGAACAAGTTCGAATGGACCACCCGAAGCTTGAGACAAAGAATATTGTTGACTATCATAAAATGAATCAAAATTTTCTACCTCTATCAAAATTAAAAGGGTGACTCGGAGAATAATGTTGAGAATTTTGAGATTGGTACGTTGGCGGTGACAATGAATCGCCAAACATTTGTGGACGATATAAATTGTGTTGTTATTATTATTGGTACATTTGCTGGTTAAACTGAGGTTGGAACGGATTATTTAGATAAATAGGTTGTTTTTGTTGTTGTGGTTCGTATACAAAACTTGCAGGTCGAAATTAACGGTTGGTAAGTGACCCAAATGAAAATTGGAATTCGGTGTTAGCACATTTTGTTGGAGTCAAGGTTTTTGGTTTTTTGGTTTTGGTGAGTTTCTTGAGACATTTTTTAGTTGAGAAGATTATAGTGTACAAATAAAGATTATCTTTAAATATGTGAATACAAATTGAGGAGTATTGATTTTTAAAGANTGTTGAGTCTGATGTGTTGCGTGGGGTGGTTTTCGATGTTTTGATTTTTTTGTTTGCAACATCTTTGGTTTTGTAAAATTTTGGCATTTCTATCTCTTACCAATTTTTATGTTCACTCAAAAGTTTCCACAACTAAGTAAGTGTGAAGTTTTGACCGTATATCACACGATATTCAGATACATCGAACACCCTTAGGTCATTTTCACCGCTCTGGTTCCTACGTTTTACATTATTGTAAACCGCACTAAATTGACCAACTTTAAGACGAATATGCGATTTTCATTTGCAATTGAAGGCATCATAGTCTCTTATCAATTCCCTTATTTCTCTCTCAAAGTAATCTAGTACGGCCGTCTAAAACCCATGACTCTTTTGAGCATTGGTTTTTACACTATTTTTCGGACGTGTTGATCCACGATTTACACAACGCCTAACTATTCTTTTTGGGTTCATGGAACTCTAGCGTCTATTTGTCTTCTTTACGCCTTGGCTTTTCTATGTCTTTTTGACACCTTCTTGTTACGACCGCCACCTCTTCGATAGGAGAGTCGTCTTGAACAAGTTCGAATAGACCACCCGAAGCTTGAGACAAAGAATATTGTTGACTATCATAAAATGAATCAAAATTTTCTACCTCTATCAAAATTAAAAGGGTGACTCGGAGAATAATGTTGAGAATTTTGAGATTGGTACGTTGGCGGTGACAATGAATCGCCAAACATTTGTGGACGATATAAATTGTGTTGTTATTATTATTGGTACATTTGCTGGTTAAACTGAGGTTGGAACGGATTATTTAGATAAATAGGTTGTTTTTGTTGTTGTGGTTCGTATACAAAACTTGCAGGTCGAAATTAACGGTTGGTAAATGACCCAAATGAAAATTGGAATTCGGTGTTAGCACATTTTGTTGGAGTCAAGGTTTTTGGTTTTTTGGTTTTGGTGAGTTTCTTGAGACATTTTTTAGTTGAGAAGATTATAGTGTACAAATAAAGATTATCTTTAAATATGTGAATACAAATTGAGGAGTATTGATTTTTAAAGATTTTTTTTCCCTCTCTCAACACAATTGATCCAGTTTTTAACATTTTTTGTGCGCAAAGCAACTCCCTACAACTCAATTTTGGCATCGACTAAGTCTTTCATTTTTACTATTAATAAAGGTCTACGCATCTTGGGTGTTCAAGACTTGATGGTGCATCCTTTATTACGCCCGGTCTAAGTTACTATTTATTATTATTATTATTATTATTATTATTATTATTATTATTATTATTATTATTATTATTATTTTGAAATAAATAGATAGACTTAGAAATTTCATTTTATTAAAACTTTCGGAGGTATAAAAGGAAAAGAAAGTGGATGGCGGCTAGGGTTTCAACTTTGCAAAGATGCCTAGCCTCTCTACTCTTTATAATCCCCCCAAAACCAGCCAAACCAAACAACAACAGTACTAATATTGTCATCTGTAAAACTTACAAAGACATCTAAGATATATCAAACTTGTTCTTAGATCTAAGATGTTTTGTACGTTTTAGAAGTGACCATACTCGTAGAACATATTCGTAAACAAAATCTCAGTTCTGAAGGTTTGTGGAGTTTCATTTCTAACGCAATATCATCACCTCTAAAACTTAAGAATATATAGTGATATGGCGAACTGTTTTGTAGTGGTTTGCTAATGTCTCGATGTTTTCTTGGGTTTTGAGGTTATGACACTGGTTAATAATATCATCGGCTCTTCAGATCTAGTTTGTTGGTCACGGTATATTGTGTGTTTGGTTATATGTATGTAGATCTGCTGTTTAAGTTTTTTGTTTTGCTTAACTAGATTATTGTTGTCGTTGACTTTATTCTTTCTTAGATACGGAAAACAGAGACGAAGCTAGGACTAAATATGACTGGTGCACAGCTATCGCGATCAATGCACTCAATGAAAGTCATGAAAAGAGTATAGATTTGAATACGTATCATTCTCATTAGTGATTATAATGGCACAGAACTATATTGGATGTATTATACTCCAGGCTTCAATCAGANACTTGCAGGTCGAAATTAACGGTTGGTAAGTGACCCAAATGAAAATTGGAATTCGGTGTTAGCACATTTTGTTGGAGTCAAGGTTTTTGGTTTTTTGGTTTTGGTGAGTTTCTTGAGACATTTTTTTTGTTGAGAAGATTATAGTGTACAAATAAAGATTATCTTTAAATATGTGAATACAAATTGAGGAGTATTGATTTTTAAAGAATTTTTTTCCCTCTCTCAAACACAATTGATCCACTTTTTAACATTTTTTTGTGCGCAAAGCAACTCCCTACAACTCAATTTTGGCATCGACTAAGTCTTTCATTTTTACTATTAATAAAGGTCTACGCATCTTGGGTGTTCAAGACTTGATCGTGCATCCTTTATTACGCCCGGTCTAAGTTATTATTATTATTATTATTATTATTATTATTATTATTATTTTGAAATAAATAGATAGACCTAGAAATTTCATTTTATTAAAACTTTCGGAGGTATAAAAGGAAAAGAAAGTGGATGGCGGCTAGGGTTTCAACTTTGCAAAGATGCCTAGCCTCTCCTCTTTATAATCCCCCCAAAACCAGCCAAACCAAACAACAACAGTACTAATATTGTCATCTGTAAAACTTACAAAGACATCTAAGATATATCAAACTTCTTCTTAGATCTAAGATGTTTTTGTACGTTTTAGAAGTGACCATACTCGTAGAACATATTCGTAAACAAAATCTCAGTTCTGAAGGTTTGTGGAGTTTCATTTCTAACGCAATATCATCACCTCTAAAACTTAAGAATATATAGTGATATGGCGAACTGTTTTGTAGTGGTTTGCTAATGTCTCGATGTTTTCTTGGGTTTTGAGGTTATGACACTGGTTAATAATATCATCGGCTCTTCAGATCTAGTTTGTTGGTCACGGTATATTGTGTGTTTGGTTATATGCATGTAGATCTGCTGTTTAAGTTTTTTGTTTTGCTTAACTAGATTATTGTTGTCGTTGACTTTATTCTTTCTTAGATACGGAAAACAGGGACGAAACTAGGACTAAATATGACTGGTGCACAGCTATCGCGATCAATGCACTCAATGAAAGTCATGAAAAGAGTATAGATTTGAATACGTATCATTCTCATTAGTGATTATAATGGCACAGAACTATATTGAATGTATTATACTCCAGGCTTCAATCAAATATATTTGATTATAGTTATCACATCTACTTGTAATAACCAACTCTGATGTGGCCTAGTGGCAAGGTACTCCCAAAATCTCCGAGTAGCAAGGGTTGCAAAGAACTTGAGAACTCAGGTTCACATTGATAATGATGCCCAGGCTTAATGTAATCCGGCCAGAAATCCGCAGCAAAGGAAACTTACACATTACTAATTCATACACTTTCTATATGAGTTACTAAACACATATTCACACAAAGTACTGTAGTTCTAGTAAATCACAATTTAAATTTAAGAAACTCGCAATTCAATTCAACCAATGTGTCAAAAGTATATCAGTAACAACATTTCTGTACTTTTGAGAAAATTTACTAAACTCGAGTAACCTGCAGATGGTTTGCAATTTCTGCATGTCCTAATCTGCTCAAATACTTGTCAACAAATGCAGCTTCATCCAGCTGCTCAAGCTCATTCTTCAAATTCGGCCCATCACCATCATACACCGCACCCTTCTTCACTTCATGAGGTGTTTTATTCACAACTGGCGCAACCCATGGAAAATTTGGATCTGCATTGTTAACCGCCCAGTTTGGTCTCCCGCTTGATGAACCCGTTCTGACCACGGGTCAACTGAGCTTGACCCGAACGCACTTGAGCTTAAACTCCTTAGTTCTTGTGGATGTTGATTCTCGTGGTCCTTTTTTAGAAATCTAGTGCCACTCATAGCTGAAATGGCTTCAACGCTTCTTGAAGACGTTGATTGAATTCCAAAAGGTGTGTTTTTGGGTGAGAAATTCACGTTAAAAGGAGATAACATTTTCTGTTGTTGCTGTAACTGGTTTAAAACTGACCAATTGTTTCTAGAAGATGATTGATCTGATAAACTACTAGACTGAATCCATGACAAATCCAGTTCCTTCTTGTTAACCACCAAATCTGGTTCCCTGCTAGATGAACCCCATCGTGATGGGTCAACTGAGGTTGACCCAAGTTCCTGTATGCTTAAACTTCTCACCTGTGGCTGTACATGTTGATAATCAGGAGCCAAATTTAATCCTCTAGCCCTCATAGGCGAAATTGCTTCAACGCTTTGAGGTGACATTGACTGAAATTGGTTGAACACCGACAAATTGTTTTTAGGCGAAAACATTGATTGATCAGGAAATAGCCTGGCATGCAAATTGCTTCCAGGCGAAACCTGCCAATTCAACATCCCAATGCCTGATGGCGAAGGTGACTTCACATGTCTAAGTTCTTCTTCATTATGAGCAAAGAAACATGCATATCTCTTGCAACCAGTCCCATGGTCACAAAACCGAGTCCTATATTTATCCGGATGCATCCAACACTCAAAAATCCCATGAGCATATTTACACAAATCCCCACTTCTACAAGTTCCCTTTCTAAATTCAGGACATGGGACACACCATTACTTTTTAGGGATATTTGCGTGGGTCCCGTCTACGGTCGCTTTCACCAGGATGAAAATACAGACACTCTTCCTTATTATGAGAATGAGCATGAGAACATGGTATTACTTTAAACAAGCACATCATAAATTCGTCTAAGTACGGTTTTTTATTTTGGGTAAAGATGGATCAACATGGTACTCTCTTTTGCTTTCAAAGTTCAGCTTCATAGGCAAAACGCCATCTTTCAGTCCAAGAATTTCTTGGAGGGCATGCTTCAAAGCTGGATACTCTGGAGAATCTACAATCATATCCACGGGTCGTAAACAGTTAGCAACCATTAAATTCGGGTCAGCCCCTTTTGCTAACAGCAATTTCACAGCCACAACAACATTTAATGATCCACTAGAAGCAGCACAGTGGAGGGCAGTGGTTTGATCATCACCAGTCGAGCGATTTACATCACATCTGGATAAAGAAAGAATCTTTCTCAAAACATAAAGACTAGCATACATTGAAGCCACCATCAATGGGGTTCTTTTGACACGAACAACTTGTTTCGACCCCTTTTGACACACGTACCAAAGTACCACTTGGTCCACACTAATCGAGGCACGGTTCAGTAGTTTCGAAAAACCGTCAATATCATTCTTAGCAGCAAGTTGAAGTAACGTATTAGAAGTTTTACAAGTTTCAACACTCAGCCGATTCATCTTATCTGCTAAAGATCGCATATAACACAAATAACGAATGAAGATCAAACTATTCGCTTCTTAAACGATTCATAAGTGTGAAACTGTATAGCAAGATATCAATCTCCAAAACAACTGTATAGCAAGATGATGTCAATAAGAAGTCAAATAACATATGTTTTAAAGAAAAGTCAAATTCAAAGAAAATTGGTTAAAATTCAATCTTTCAAAATGGGTATCTCAGTTTCATTCACCGAGTTAAATTCCATAACTTTTAGTAAGTTTTAACAATCAGATAGACCTTCAAATAAAAGATCAATAAAAAACATCAAAATCTTGAAAAATGAAGAAAACTGCTGTACTAAACGCTTAAAAGATTGTACAATTTTGCTATTACTAGTTTCATATGTTCATTATTTACAATACCATTTCTTGGGTAACAAGTAACCAGACACAAGCATGCATGCATGCATGCATACACAAATACCAAAACAGATTTCAAAACTAAAAAAGTAAATGATCAAAAGGTTGAAGTATAAACTTACCAGAATTTTAGAAAATATGGAATACGATACGAACAGTTGGTTTAGTTTATGATGAAGGGGTTTGGGTGGGGGGTTTATAGAGGTAACAAGAATCTGAATATCAGAAAGCTGTTAACAGACAATGGAAAAAATTGAAAAAATAGGTATTTAAATTTTGCTAATTAGTGTTGATGTAATTGTTCTGCTAAAAAATAGATCGAGTACTAAATAGTGATAATTATGTTTGTCACAAACTACTACTCTGTATAAAGCATCTCTAATAAAGTAATACATTAAGCTATAAAAAAGCTTCTAATGTTAACACATAACATTTTTTCTTAATTAAAGGCTTTTATTCGGCTTTAAGATCACTCTATTGCGAAGAAATCATAATTAACTTTAAAAAAGCTTTGTATATGAAGTAACATGAAAGAATGGATGCAAATTTGTTTTTTTATCAACAGTTTGGTGTTTGACAAGCTATTGGTACAAAAATTCCTAACTTTGAATGCAACACGGATATTTAATTAGTTGATTTTTTTCCAACAGTGAAAAGCTTTTTAAAATGTAGCGTTTTACTGAGAGTATTAGATATGGTGGCACATATTGGCTCAAGATAGTTTGTCATCTCAGCGCCACGTCACTAACTAACTCAACTTACTTACACATCAAAATACCCTCTCTCTCGTAACTCAACCCAAAACATCCTTTTGAGACCCACCATATCTAATTAAAACACAACATTCACACACAAAACACATTTAAAATAATAATAATAATAATAATTAAAAAAAAAAAAAAAAAACCTTACAAACTGGCGAGCGAGTGAACCGGCACAACAACTCACCCAAAGGAGGAGAGAGGAAAAGACGACGCCAGTTTTTTTTATCCACATAAGACTAGCGTGACTTCTGAGCCACCATACCCAACCCTCTAAGCACAATGAGTTAAACTCACTTGAAGCTCTACGTTGATCAGCCCCACATTCAAGATGTATCCAAAAAGTTAAATCACGTATCACCATTATTAATAAACATGAGAATTTAATGCATGTTGCAATGTGATTTATAAATGCATTAGCAAAATACTTANCAACTCACCCAAAGGAGGAGGGAGGAAAAGACGACGCCAGTTTTTTTATCCACATAGGACTAGCGTGACTTCTGAGCCACCATACCCAACCCTCTAAGCACAATGAGTTAAACTCACTTGAAGCTCTACGTTGATCAGCCCCACATTCAAGATGTATCCAAAAAGTTAAATCACGTATCACCATTATTAATAAACATGAGAATTTAATGCATGTTGCAATGTGATTTATAAATGCATTAGCAAAATACTTACTAAGAGAATAATACGTACATAAAGCTTATGACACAATTAATTGATTGGAAGCATGTTTGATGGGTGTTAACGTATATGGTCTGATAGACCCGATCCATCAGGACATAGGATAGAAGGTGCATGATAGACGGGCTGGACGGACGGCCTGGATGGACGGTCTGGATGGACGGCCTGGCTGGACGGCGTGGACGGACGGCCTGGCTGGACGACACATGCCGGACGGCAGGATGAAGGGGCACGTCTGGATGAAGGGCGCGTGTACCAGGGCGCGTCTGTATGAAGGGCGCGTGTACCTACCACCCAGGTTTTAAGGGAGCATGTTCCCAATGATGATATCATCTACAGTAGCTCAGGTATTATATATACAACACCTTTGGTGGTTGTACACACACACTAAACCTCATACCTCTCTCTACTTTCTCTCTCTAGAATTACTCTCAACTAGAGGGTTCATCCCTCCATTCTTATAGTAGAGGACTGACTTGACCTTCGTAGGGTGGTCCCGGGGCTCCGGCCTCGGGACTCCTTCTAACGGGTTCTTTCTTGTTTGTAGCATGCTTCAAGGCTCATGACAAGGATGAATGGCACGTGGGAGCTGTCCAGACTTGCCTAGCGGAATTATGCTTAAACAAATTGGCGCCATCCGTGGGACCAGTTATTCAATCTACCAGAGCTGAGAACAGTGGGTCTCGCAACCCTCCATCATCCATTCCGTATGTCCCTTCGGAGGTGGTCCGTCTACCCTCCTTCGAAAAGATGGATGGCACCGGAGGTGGGCCGTGTACCATCACTCCGGAGGTGGTCCTCTCATCCTCCGTTCGGTATTTGTGTTCCTTACTTCTCAACTAGTGTGGACGTCATGAATGAAGCCTTCATCAACTCTCCGGTATGAAGCCCTCCATCAACTCCCCGGGACAACCCTCCGACTCTCCGGTACGAAACCCTTCATCATCCCTTCGGTGATGGATCGTCTACCCTCCTTCCAGAGGAGGGATGATACCGGAAGTGGTTTATCCACTGTCCTTACGGACGTGGTTCTTCTATCATCCGTCCGGTATGCTCTCCTTGCGGGTCGGTTGGTATAGTTTAACTGAGTATGAAAGGGAGGTACTACATCGTTCGGTAGGTTCCTCCATCTGCCTCCGGTATAATACCCTCCATCGGTAGCTACCTCTATCCGCCCTCCGGAATGATACCCTCCATCATCCCTTCGGAATGATACCTTCCA
Organism: Artemisia annua; assembly: GCA_014162995.1. Classification (NCBI taxonomy): domain Eukaryota; kingdom Viridiplantae; phylum Streptophyta; class Magnoliopsida; order Asterales; family Asteraceae; genus Artemisia; species Artemisia annua. Next base: position 79,951 of record LBNU01001816.1, on the reverse strand, counting down.
TCATCCCTATATGATTTGGGCTGAACTGGTAAACACTTGGACTCATTATCCACTACAAGACCCGCCATAATTTATCGTATTGTATGTATAATCGATGGTCAACTGTATCAGACGTACGTGTCACACAAACAGATCTACTTACTTTCCATGCCACGGATATTTTTATACGATGACACCAATCAAACTTTTTGATAATGCTTAAACAGTTTTATGAAGGTCCGAATATTATGAATATGATTTAATAATGGTAAGGAAAGGACGATGATTCCTTCCTACCCCCATGATTTTCATCGGTAACATAAAAGACCCCTTTTTACGACAATCGAGATATATAATACTCATTCCTACACATCACGTGGATGGTAATTATACAAGGGCAAGTGCATGCATGTTTGACTTTTGTGAGACATTGTTTAATTTTGTACAGTAGCATGTTACATCTTCCTTAATACAGTCATAGTACTATGTTAAAAAGAATAATAATAATAATAAAGGACGCATGAGCCACGCCCAAGGAAGCAACGTATGTTTAGTCTGCGTCGCAACGGAAGCACGTTCGATGGGATTTCTCATGTCGAATCTGTCAAGTTTTCCTACAATGAACTCTGAAACCCGTCGGTCGCTGAAGTACGATCCTTCTCTCCGGCCGCCACCTGTGAAGAAACTTACGCAAACATTTTTTTGATCACCGGTAAATGTTGATCCTTACGATGGCCTTCGGCATCTTTTTGTGATCCTTAGACGTTTTCGATCACTGGTGGTCGGTTACTTCTTCATTTATGCCGTCCTTCGACGAAAATTTCCGAATGACAATTTCTGGTCCTTCGGGTAAGCTAATCATATATTTGTGAACGTATTCACTTCCCCCATTCTTCGAAGATCCATCCGGATGACTTTATTCGCATTGATACTCTCTTGTGCGCTGTTTTCCGATAATCAATTTTTTGGCCCTACTGTTACTTGACCTCCATCTGTTCTAAAACTTCATTACACGACCATAACAACTTTTCTATCTGATCCTTCACCCCCATTTCTCTATCCGAAGGGTGTACATTGGTCATTTCTTCATAATGTTGGAATCTTGAAATCCATGCTCCGGAAAGAGGAAGACCAATCTCCCTCAGTATTACCAATAACATCCAACGGCATAAAAAAGACACACGTCATCCTTTCGGCCGATTCCACTGACGGTCATCGAATTCTGACTTTCGACCCCATACTCGTTTCGAACTTCATAATTTTAAATATCTCTAAATGTCTATCTCAATAACTTTATGCACATTCATACCTCATTCGGTCTTTTAAGCTTTCATTCGGTCTTCCGAACTTCGTTGTATGGCCATAAAAATTTTGCTCATTCGCTTTGCTGAAAAGAAATGTTCATAATATAAACCTCGTAGCATTCTTTAATCTTCGTTGGCCCAACTAAAATAACAAGCCCAGTCAGCTTGGAGTCAAACCTTCGGCATCTGTGACCTCCGACGTCTACGCCCCTTTACTCGGCCTTCGGCAACCGCAGATTACACAAGGCATGTTTATACAACAATCATCCAGCTTTATGATGATAAAAGCTAAACGATCGTTCAAGTTCTTGAATTCACTTCCTAGCTGCTCATCGTCACAACAACATACAAAACCGAAGGATTGGGGTAACAAAACCGAAGGATTGAGGTAACAAAACTTATTTACCTCGCATAGTTGGAAGGATCTTCGTTCTCTTTCCCTCCATTTCCGGGTAGACCCAAAACTTTACATACCGTGCTGCTACTTGGGAGCTGTTCCGGCTCATCTTCTTCTAGCTCGAACCACCGGCTAGAAAAACTTGTATTTTTCGAAAACAATAAATTATAGTCGCTGCATATCTAACTCCCATCAATCGTTGATTCCTGTCGTTATTTAATCCTTATGTTTTAACCCTAGTAAACATTATAATTTTATCTCCGATCTCCGGTCACTGGTCTTTCGGCTCGTCTTCTGGGGCTCCAGCATTGAAGCTCTAACAATCGCAGAACTAAGGTGTTGGTTTAGCAATATCTTCCTCGATCTAATACTTTGACCGTCGGTCACCGGAACAACATGTAGCTTCCGGCTTCATATGTCCGTCGGACAACCTCCGTCAGAATTTATAAGAGTGTTGTAAAATGGGCTTTTAATAATTTAATCATTTGCTTTATAGTACTGTTGAGGTAAAATCCTGCGTCTACCCCAAACAAGCAAAGTGAATCCTTCGGACTGTAGTTGGTCCTTCGGATCTGAGATATTCTTTCGTATGCCTCTGTCCTTTCGGTTACCTGTAAGACAGAAACGTCCGTCAGTCTCGCCCCGGGAGTGTATCCCAGGACCAACCTCCAGCGTGAGAGTAAGTACGAGGCTCTAGAGAGATAAAGGGTGAAAGTAAAGTAGGGAAGAGAGAGAGTAAAATTAGTTAACCTTTGTAAGAGGATTTCTCCACTATTTATAGGCAGTTTATGTGAGGTGCCAGGTTGGCTCGTACTTAATCCCTTAGTGTTCGCTAGTTTATGCTCCACTATCGTGTACTTTGTGTACTTGTTTGTACTTTGATCCGCGTAATTATTGCATGTCCGGACGGTTGGGATATCCGGAAGGCATATAGTCCTTCGGATATCATGGTTTAGCAGATTGGCTTGTTTTGTTTGGACTCGGCTCGTGTCATCCGGATATGGTTCGGTTTCATCCGGTCGCTAGTCTACTTCATTCGGCTGGGGTTCGGAGGACACATACGCCAACATGGCCCCCCAATATCATAGTATTGGTTATTCCAATGGTGTGATACTCAATAGTCCTTGTTTTGGCTGTCTTCCGGAAGATATGACGTGTTTTTGTTGTGTTATGCACGTGCAAAGGTTAAATGCAATTAATGTGTCGTTTAAGGAGCGCCGGCGTTTTTACCGGGTTACTTAGATGATGACACGTACGCGCGTTGTTGCATCGTGTGGTTCTAAATGGCGACACGTCAACCACTTGTACGACGTGTCGTTTTGTGCTCATATTTTTCCCTATAAATAGTCCACTTTCTCTCACTTTTACCACTGTAATTTCTCTCTCTAACTGTGTGTATTTTCTGATCATTGTTTTTCTTCGGATTCCGAACGATCTTCCCGGTGTGCTTATTTGCTTATTTTGCGAGGTACGTTCCGCTCCGTTGTGTATACCTTTTGTAATTTTGTTTTGGCTATACTCTTTCTTTCTATCTTCTACTATGTCGGAGTCCTCCGTATCCGCGGGTCAAGATGATGCTTCTTTTAGTCGTGATCCGAAGAAATTTGACATGGCTAAAAAGATTTCGAAAACTCGTCCATCGGACGTTCTGGCCGTAGGTGAGTCATTTGGGATTCCTAAGGACCTTCATCCGAGGGCTCCTCTTAAAGGTATGACGATGGATCAATTGCCGGCCGACGCGATTGGTCTTTATATCGAGTATTTCTTTGAAGGGGGTCTTAGCGTTCCCTTTTCCACCTTCCTTTTAGATGTTATCAAACACTTTAGAGTTCATATTTCTCAACTTGTTCCCCTCGGCCTACATCGATTGACTCTCTTTGAGGTTTATAGCCGGAGCCTGCACATTCCTCCGACGACTTCTTTGTTTTGGGTTTTTTACAAATTGAGTAAACAAGGCAACTGGTTCTCGTTTGAGAAGAGATCGGGTGAAAAACGAAAGGTTTGCTTTGGTGATTTTCCTTCTTGTCTGAAGGGCTGGAAGGAAGAATTTTTTCTGATAGACAGGCGTGCCATCCCCTTTGCTATGCCCTGGAGGCATCATGACTCGGACGTTTCGGACCCTTTTCCGAAAGGCAATTATAATGTTGCTCATGCCGAGCAACTGGCCAAGCAGATCATAGAACCTTGTCAAGTTCCTCATGATTTCTTGTATATGCTGGGTTTGTCTACATACTGGAAGTTTCCAGGGTTTCGGGCGGTGCTGAGGGATGAGGAGGGAAGGGGTATAGCCTTTGTCTTTCGTGTGTTGTTGCTTCTCTTTTTTCTTTCCTTTTTTTATTATTAAATGTATACTTACCTTTGCATTCTTGTGGTCTGACTGCCGGCCTTTCTCTTTTTTGTAGGTGTTACGATGGCAGATTACTTAAGGAAGCCGCCGCTTCGTAAGAAGGTGAATGTGGTGAGGGGGGATAAGCTGCCGGAAGGCCAGGAGGTGGAAATGCATTTGACGAAGCCGCTGGCTTCGAATGCTGAGGTTCCTGAAAAGACGGCTGAAATGCTGGAGGTTGAGGTCCCGAATGAAAAGGTGCTGCTTGCGAAGGATAAGAAGCAAGAGCAGGCTGCGAGGTTGGGAGTGAAGAAACCTCCGAGTGCATATGGAGGTTCTAAGTCTGGGAGTAAAAGAGTTGGGAGAAATCTGGTTTCTCGTCTTGGGAAGAAGGCTAGGACGGAGGAGGAGGTTGAGGTGGTCGATCTTGATTCGACGGAGGTTGCAAATCCTGATCCTATCCGTTCTATTCCTGCGACCGGTATATCTTCCGGAAATCTTGATGTTGGTATGTTCCGGAATTGCTCTTATGTTTACTTTATGTTTATATCACCGTGTGTTGTTTTGTTGTTGTTTTTTTTTGTTTTTTTTTAATTTATAATCCTCTTATGTTTTCTCTGGCTTTTTAGGTGGTTCGGAGGCTGCTTCCTCCGGACGAGGTAAAAAGGTGGCTGAGGAGGAGGATGTTGATATTGAAACTGACTCCTCCGATGAAGCCTTCATCCCAGAATGGTCGGTGAAGAGAGGGGATAGGATGAACAATGCTATCACTTGCGGAGACATGATGGTCCACTTGGCTACTCCTGGTGAGGAGAAATTTTTGGATGCTCATGATGACAACCGGGCTATTAACCGTTCTTGGCTATTCTTGGGGAAGACTTCTGCTGCCTTTGCCGATGTTCTTTTTAGGTTCGAAAATCTGAGGGATGATTATGCCAAACTGTCTGTTGCGCATAAAGACTGCGTCCGTAAAGCGGACGAAGAGCTGAAAAAGTTGCAAGCGGTGCAGACAGATTTGGATGATTTAATAACTGTGCACGCCGGTTGTGCCTCGGATGATTCAACGGAGTTGAGGCAGTTGAAGCAGAACATGAGGGTTTGAGCGGCAGAGTTTCGGACTTGGAGAAGGAAAAGGAAGAGAGGAGGGAGGTTTCGAGGGGGCAGGCTGAAAAGATCAGTGCTTTGGAGGTGGAGCTTGCCAACACTCAACGGGCCTTGAAGGAAGAGGAAGCGGCTTGTCAAGGACTCCGAAAGGAGAAACAAGACTTGGCCGTTTCCTCTGGCAACGTCGAGATTGACCACAATCGGATAGTTAACGAATTCATTCCGGAGGTCGTTCGTCGGTTGTTAAGCAGTCATGAATTCAAGGATACCCTAGCCAAGCCCTTCAACCTCTATTATCAATCTGGACTTATAGATGGGGATAACTTGGGGTTGGAACCGGAGGAGGCGGCAAAGGCCTTGGAAGATGTGGAAGATCTGGATATGGATGCTGATCAGAAATACATACCCCTTTATGATCAAGCGCTTACAAAGGAGTATCTCTTTATCCGGCGGATTGATAAGACTTGCTTCCGATCCTTCAAAGAACTTATCGAAATGTTCCCGGATCCGGCCCCAACTGCACCAGCAATCACCACCCTCGATGCTCCAGATATGGGCTCCAACAAGGAGTCGGCTGTCTGAGCATCTGGGTCCGGTGCTCCAGGTATGGGCTCCAATAAGGAGTCGGCTGGCGGAGCGCAAGGATCTGGTGGGATGGTTGTTAGTGAAGGTCCGTCTTCTCAGAATTCAGAAGATTCTTCAGCCCAAGATGTTGCTGCTCCGTTTGTGTGAAGGTGTTGGATTTTTATAAGGTTTGCATACCTCCATTTAGACTATGGGTTTAGGTATTGCAGACCTTATGTGAAGCTTTTATCATTATCCTTTTTTGGCTGTTATTGATGAGGATTGGATGCTCGTGTCGGAAGATGTGTGTAAATGCTTCGGATTCTTTCGTGAAGCTGATGTTTACTTGTCTCACCTTTCTCCCCCCCGCCTTTTTTTTAGTGTAGTCGAAAGATATGGCAGTTGTTCCGACTTCTTTTTTTTCTTTGGAATGTAAGGCCTTGAAGGCCCTGTTTGGACTAGCTATGTAATGGTCTTCGGACCTCTTTTTGAATGAATATATATTACTTTATTTTTCTTTGTTATGCACTTGTTTGTTTTTATATCTTAAGTTTTGAGAATGTTACGTTACCAACAGATTTCGGTCTTTCGGAAGGTCTCGGTCGTCCAATCTTCCGTATGCGCATCTTTTGGTTTTTAACTTAGGTTTATGAATTTTTTATTTTGGGTATTTATTAGTTACCCGTTTGGGGCCTTGTCAGGGCAACTTATGCCATTCGACACTTAGCCTTGACGATTAATTGATACCTTCTCGGGGCGTTTATGCCATCTAGGAAACTTGAGCCCTTCGGCACTTAGCTCGGATGGTCGGTTGATATCCGCTTGGGGTTCTTAAGTCATTCGACAACTTGTGTCGTTCAGCGCTTAGCCTGGTACCCGCTTGGGGCTTTTAAGTTGTTCGGGCCACTTGTGCCATTCGTCACTTGGCCTGATACCCACTTGGGGGGGGGGGGGNGATACCCACTTGGGGTTTTTTAATTGTTCGGGCAACTTGTGCCATTCGGCATTTGGCCTGATACCCACTTGGGGTTTATAAATTATTCGGGCAACTTGTGCCATTCGGCACTTGGCCTGATACCCACTTGGGGTTTATAAATGGTTCGGGCAACTTGTGCCATTCGGTGCGTGGCCCGGATTATTGATTATTAACTTCATGACATAACTTAAATAAGAAGGTAATTTCATTGAAAAACATAACGATGGCACTTGGCCTTACAACGATTTTTGAGAATTCACATAAAACACTTCTTTAGGTTAGTTGCGTGCCAGGTTCGGGGTACTTCCACATCGTCCATAGTCTGGAGCTTGTAAGTTCCGTGTTGGTAAGCTTCTATGATCCGATAGGGGCCTTCCCAGTTAGGCCCGAGTTTTCCTTGATCTTCTACTCGGCTGGCTTCGTTCTTTCGGTACACGAAATCTCCTACTCTGAATGTCTCGGGTCGGACTCTCCGATTATAATATTGCTCCACCTTCTTTTTGTATTTGGCCTCCCTTATCGCCGCCATTTCTCTTCGTTCCTCTAGCAGGTTCAAGTTCAGGTTAATTTCATCGTCGTTATTTCTAGCGTTTGTCATCATGGTCCGGAAGGTGGGCATGCCTATTTCAGCCGAGATGACTGCTTCACTTCCGTAAGTCAGGCTGAAGGCTGTTTCTCCATTGTTGGTTTTTAGGGTCGTCCGGAACGCCCATAGTACGTTTGGTAACTCGTCGACCCATCCGGCTCTTTCTCGTCCTAGCAGTGACTTAAACCCTTTCATTAAACTTTTGTTGGCCCTTTTTACTAGTCCGTTGGCTTGTGGATGTGCTACGGCTGTGTTGATTTGTGTGATGTTTAGTCTTTCACACCAGCTTTTGAAGGGGTCGCCGATGAAATTACTTCCATTATCCGTTACAATTATCTTTGGTAATCCGAACCTGCAGACAATGTTGTTCCACACAAACTTTTTCACCTCTTTGCCGGTCGTCTTGGCTAACGGCTTTGCCACCATCCATTTTGTGAAGTAGTCTATTGCAACGATGACGTACTTAACCTTTCCTGGAGCTTCGGGTAGAGGCCCTAGCACGTCCATCGCCCATTGGTAAAAAGGCCATGGTGCTATGACGGAGGTCAACACTGTTTTTGGCAACTTGGGGACCAGAGCATGTATCTGGCATGAATCACATTTCTGTATCACTTCTCTGGCGTCTCGGTGCATAGTTGGCCAGTAGTAGCCCTGTCTCATGAGCTTTGCTACCACAGAGCGTGGGCCGGAGTGCATTCCACACGCCCCTTCGTGTACCTCTCGGATTACATAGTTAGCTTGCAGTGGTCCCATGCACCTGAGCATCGGATCTAGGTACGATTTTTTAAACAGCACATCATCAATCATTGTGTAGTGACTTATTTTCATCCGNCTTTGCTACCACAGAGCGTGGGCCGGAGTGCATTCCACACGCCCCTTCGTGTACCTCTCGGATTACATAGTTAGCTTGCAGTGGTCCCACGCACCTGAGCATCGAATCTAGGTACGATTTTTTAAACAGCACATTATCAATCATTGTGTAGTGACTTATTTTCATCCGAAGGGCACGGGCTTCGTTCTGGTCTTCCGGCCAGATTCCTTCTTTGAGACACCAGACGATGGGCGACATCCAGTTTTCCTCCTCTTCTTCCACAATTGCGTTAACTGTTTCTTCTTTGGTGGATGGCTTTTCCAATACTTCCACCAGGATCTCCTTAGTCAAATGGTCAAATGCTACGCATACCAGTTTGCTCAGTATGTCGGCCTTTTGGTTTTGGGCTCTCGGAATATTTTTGATCTTGAACTGTTCGAAGCAAGCAGTATATTCTTTTGCCTTAGCAAGGTATTTTGTCATACTCTCCGTGTAGGCCGTGAAGTCTCCGTTGATTTGACTTGCCACGAGGTTTGAGTCTACTCGTACGTCCAATGCCCTTATTTGCATGTCTCTTGCGATCCTCAGTCCTGCAAGTAACGCTTCGTATTCTGCTCCGTTGTTAGTAGCGTCAAAATTCAGCCGGAGGGCGTAAGTGTATTCTTCCTTGTTCGGACTGATTAGTACCAACCCTGCGCCAGCACCCTTTTTGCTGGATGCTCCGTCCGTATATAGTACCCACTCTTCAGTTTGAGAGATATCGTATATCTCCATGCCCTCCGCTTATGAACCTCGATCGGATGATCCGATGGGTATTTCATTGATGAAATCAGCCCAGACTTGTCCTTTAATTGCGTTCCGAGGTAGATAAGTGATGTTGTAGGCTCCTAACTCTACGGTATATTTGGCCAATCGTCCGGAAGCCTCTGTCTTACTCAGTATTTGCTTGATGGGTTGGTCCGTTATGACTTTTATAGGCTGGGCTTCGAAGTACCGTCTTAGCCTTCTGGACAGGTGCAAGAGTGCTAAAGCCAACTTTTCTACCAGAGCATATCTCTTTTCGGCTTCATGCAGTGTTCGGCTCACATAATGCACCAGCTTCTGCCGTCCGTCTCTTTCTACAAGCATTACCCCACTTATTGCTTCCTTCGTTGCCGCCAGGTATAGATATAAATCTTCTTTACGTGTTGGTGTTGTTAAGCAAGGGAGTTCTAAAATCATCTTCTTCATTTCCTGAAAGGCCCTTTCAGCTTCTTCTGTCCATCGATATTCGTCCTTGTTCTCCTTAGTGATATTTTTAAGTGTTTCAAAGAAAGGCAAAGATCTTTCGGCTGATTTGGATAAAAAGCGGTTTATGGTGGCTAGCTTGCCACTTAGACTTTGCATTTCTTTGAGTGACTTTGGTGATTGCATATCGGCAATTGCTCTAGTTTTCTTGGGGTTCGCTCTGATTCCTTCCGAAGTTACCATGTACCCCAGGAATTTTCCTTCCTCTACTCCGAACGAGCATTTTTTGGGATTCAGCTTCATATTGATCTCTCAGAGGTTATCAAATGTTTCCGAAATGTCGGCCAGCAGCTCCTTCTCCGTACGGCTTTTAATGACCATGTCATCCACATATGCTTCCAAGTTTCGGCCAAACTGTGAACGGAAGGTAGTGTTGAAACTAAGACCTTGATAGATCTTTGAGCACTCGTGAATCGTTAGCTATGTTTATGTAATCACAAACACACTAATAGAAAGTCTCCAATACTTGTATTCTAAAGTGGAAACAAACACAAGTAATAATACAGAATACTAAGAACTCTTTGATCCTCTATGGATCTTTTATATAAGCTAAAACTTGTTTTTCAAACTCGTACATCAAATATAATAAGATGTTCCTTTTATAGACAAGGAACTCTAACCCTAAACCGTTTCACAAGAAACGTATAATATATAAACTATCAAAGATATGCATTATCTTCTCCTAATAAAACTCATGCATATCCTAACTAAAATACAGAATACGCGGTTTATCTATATCCGCAGAAACACACTAAGCAGAAACTATTCTTCCGCAGAAAGTTATCTTCAGCAGATTCCAGCTCTTCAGCAGAATCCATCAGCAGAATCCATCAGCAGAATTCTTACTTAGCATAATTCCCAACAATCCTCCCCTAATCTTGAATTTGACCTGGTTAAGTTCAAGATTCTTGATAGATCTTAACATCAGCAGAATAAGAGGATTGAGATTGAACATCAGCAGCAAAGACTCAAAATATTCACATCTCTATGAGTGACCAAACTTTATACTCCGTATCTTTGCAGCAACAAATGACATAATGTACATCAAAACATATTAGTTTCATACTATTCTCATCACATCCAGGTGTGTGAACTCCTGTGAGAGGTGAATCATTGAAAATAATGGATCTGATGTCTCTTTACCAATAGCCATCACTACTGGAGTAGCCAAATGTTTAAGTTCAAGAACTATGGTACACTGATAACCATATGATTTTTAGTAAATCATCAACTATAAACGGATTTGAGTTGTCTTTACCTGTAGCCGTTTGCTCAAGACTAGCCAATTCTTAGGTTGAATAAATCACCTTTGGTGAATTGATTACCAAATATGGTTTTCCACTGCCTTTACCACAAGCCATATCCTTGTGGGCTAGCCAATTATTTGGAATCCAAAAGGAAAAATCCATGGTCAATTGAAAACCATTCAACTCTCATCTGTGAAGCATGGGTGAGTTGAGTACCCAATAGTTTTGAGCAAACTATTACAGCTATCAACAGATTTGTCATGTATTTA
>LBNU01001816.1:49339-66986 GCA_014162995.1 Artemisia annua | reverse complement strand
AAAAGGCTCTCTTTCAGGACTAGGTGTGGGCAGTCTAGTAATCTCAGGTTCAGAAGGTAAAGGTACTTATGTACCAAGAGACTGAAGAGTCTCTTCAACCTCAAGAACTTGCTCATCAGGAGCAATAGAGATAGGTGGTGTGTGAGGCCTGGGTGAACTAGGGGATGGTGGAGGCTGGTCAGGAGAAGCATTGGATGCTTCAGCAGCAATGGAAGGGCCCTCATCAGTGGCAACTGATGGATTACCATCAGCAGCAACATTGGGAGATGATGGATTTCCATCATCAGCAGGATGTGGAGAGGGAGGAGCATCAGCATTATCACCCTCACCAGCCTCATTATTCCCTTGTGGCAACATAGCTGGCAATAAAGGGTGAAATGCCCCTTCATAATTAGTTCTCATAGAAGCAAAAACTTTCTTTGTGAGTGCTCCTATGGGACAAAAGGTTTGCTCTTGGGTTGTTATGTCTAATATAATCTATAAGAACCTAGGGTACATTAGAAACTTATGCTTTTTCCTTTGAATATTTTCAATCATATTATCAAAGATAAATTTAGAAAAATTATAAGTCAAACCCTTTGAAAGACATACTATACCATAAGCCAATTGGGTAGAGAACTGATCTCATCCTCCTGACTTGTTGCTGATACACTGAAGCAATGTGTGCACCAAAAATCTCCACATAGGACAAAACTGATTCTTGTGCCACATGTCTGTTGCAGTACTTTGGTAGCCAACATCTCTTAAACAAACAAGTATTTCTTCAGTGTTGGTATGGTAAACACCTCCTTCATCATTCAAATGTAGCTGTGTCCTAATCAGTGATTCAGTCACCACATACTCTGTTCCTTCAATTGTTGCTACAATCTCTGTGTCAGACCTCTTAGCAGCCGTTGCCCAAAATTGTTTCACCAACGATTTATATATCACATTTGGAGAATGTGTTAGAGCATAATGAATCTTGGAACGCTGCAAAAACTCTACCATTGGATCATATTGCTCATGACCTTTTGTCTTAGTCAGAAAAGCAACCTTGTTATGATCTTTCTTGACTTGAAGAGATGCCATGTGAAGATTTTGTTAGGAGAGGTTACAACTTAATCAATTTGGGAATGGGTTTAAACTGTTTGATGAGGGAATAAGTTATTTTGGGCAAAGTGATTCGAATTAGGTTATAAAAGGAAGTTACCCAATCGTGGCCAAGAATATTGGAACAATTTGTTGACCATATCTGACATGTAAAATAACTTTCAAAAACAACCTTTCAGCAGAATCAATGGTCAATCTGCTGATCAATAGTCAATCAGCAGAATCAATGCAAGTGTAAAAATATCGTAAGTAAATATCTTGAGTTTTACTGTGCCACCGAACTCGCATTAATTACCATCAATCCTTGACTTTGCCTATAAAATAACCCTAAATCACTCGATACAATTATCAATTATCCCCAATTATCAACAAACCCTAATTTCTCAATAACCTCCCAATTACCATCCCAAATGTTTTCCAAATATGAATCCTATTGAGATATCTTCCGATTCATCATCATCTTCAGAGAGCAATGGGCAGGGTAATTATTTTCCACCCGGATGCCTTGAGAAACCTTGGCAAACCAAGGAAGAGGCTCGCAAAAAGAGGCATGACCTCAATGTACCTTTACCTTTAACCTCTGATGAGGAATCTTCTGAAAATGAAGACCCATCTTTCCTTCCTCCTCATAATCCAAAAAGAAATCAGTTACCACCCTCTTCTTCGTCCATCCAATTGGCTTCTTCTTGCTCTCGAACAAGGACCAGAAGGGCCAATCCATCTTTACAACCCTTGTCTTTGCCATGGTCAAGGAAATCTAACCCTCCACTTCCAAAATCAAGAGAAGTAGTGATTGGTCTTCCTGCTCCAAGATCTGGTGCTACATACCATGGACTCAAGGGAAAGGGCAAGAAGGCAGAGATGATGGAAAAGGGGAAAGGGAAAATGGAGTAAAAAAAATACCAGAAAGCTACCAATAGAATGGAACAAAGATTTGTGATTTATTGCTTCTCGGCCCAAAATAACGAGACAAAATAAATTCCAAAGAACCCCAGATCACTGCACAGCCTTTACCACTATTTTTCTAGCCTTCACCACACTAGAACACGTCCAGAAAAAATAGAAAAAGCCCTTGGAAAATATTATGCCGCCGGTTTGCCTTTTTAGTGGATTTAGGGTTTTTTTCGAATTTGTTTAAAATGAGAAATAGGTTAGATAAAAATATATAGAAGATATGGCAGAGGTTTTGGCCGAAAATTGTGCTATGATATGGACCAAAATCAGTTTTTCAATTTTATCCATAAATAACTTATGTAATTTATTTAAATGTTATGTACAAAATATTAAATCATTCGAACCCTTTATTTAGGCTTAGGCATGCACAAGTATTTTTTTATGAGTTAAAATATTCAAAATATTCATACAAAAATAATGGTGGTCATATGTTGTTCATTTACAAGTTTTTGAGATTTAATTTGTATTTTATTTAAGTGTTTAATTAAATTTTTAATTCATAGGGGTATTTTGGTCATTTTGTAAAGTTTTAAATCTTAGGTATTACAACTTATTCCCCTCTTAAAAGAAAATTTCATCCACGAAATTTGAAGTTGCAAGGTCAGACGGAATCGTAGCAGATTACAAAAGATCCTCGTAGATATCTTCACGCTCAAGGAGGTTCTCCCAACAGAATCTTCCAAGTACAACTGGTTTCTCATGACTCAATCCGGATAAAACAAAAGTTTTAAAAAGTATGAGAAGCATAATACTTCATAACCAAATCATAGAGAGTCAGCAAGTCTTGATGATCCACTAGATACAAAATTTCTTGCAGAAAGGTAAAAGATAGAGATGTTCCATCAAGCCTATAAATGGTATTAATTTGTCCATTAGAAGACAGTTCCCAGTTAACCAACACATCTCTAATACCCTCTGGCCAATCACCAGGAGATCCTTCTCTAATAAATGAAGATTCATCAGCATCTAGATCCACTTCCCTATGCACAGAAGAAGATGAGATTTTCATCCTTGCCATTCTTTTAGCCCTTCTACCAGGAATATATATAGAATGATGAGAAGAAGGTTCAGTAGCAGAGACATCTGCTGACTCAGGTGTTTCCACTGAAGTATTAACCAATGGAATATCAGCAGATACTTTAGCAGCTACATTATCATCCATCTGCATCTAATTTGTGCATCCCTAGCAGCAGCAAGCTCAACTTCTTTTACTTTAATCTCATGAATTCTTGCCAAATCAGCTTTTTGATCATCATGCAAGATTTTTGCAGCTTCTTCACCCAATCTATCCTCCTCCATTTGTCTTCTAGTCCTCTTCTTAGAAGGAATATCTTCTACAACCTTTGCTTTACCTTTGTCAAGAACAGATGAAGCAACAGCAGTAGTTGTATCAGCAGCAATGGAAACATTATCAGCAGCTGGAGAGAAAGAGGCAGCAGGTACAGTAGCAGCTTCAATTTCATCCTGCTTGAATGTCTGAGAAGAGGATTCTGTACCAATGGAAGACATAGTAGCAGCAAGTTTAGGAGCAAGAAGGCCATCATGATGCAATCTAGTCTGATTCTATTATAATGAAAGATCAATTGTTCATCTGAGAATGACCAGACTTGCTTCTTAGTCCAAGTATGATTATACAGGGCACTACTCTGATTCTTCACAAATTCCCTCATCATATTTCTTTGATGTGCTTGGGTAGGAGGTTTATCTCTCTTTGCTTTAGCCTTCTAAGCTGCAATAGCTTTTCTCTTATCAGCTGCATCCTTTTTCTTTTGTTGTCCAAGGGCCACCATTTGTGCAGCAAAATTATCTCTATCAAAATCAGCTCCTAGAATACTTTGAGCTAGAGTAGGATTAGAAGCAGCTTGCATAGTGTAAGAATCCCACTGCTCATCTGTAAAATGGATTGATTGTGCATCCAATTCTTTTTGTCTTTCAGGAGGCAAATCTGAAGTAAATTGGGCTGTAAGCATTTGTAATAATGCCTTACTCTTCATTTCATCTTCATACCCTTGCAACATCCTGGCCTGCTCAGCTCTTTCCTTATCAGTCACACAATCTTGACCAAGATCTTCTTCAACAAAAATATCTTTTCCCTTGCCAGTAAGATCCACATCAGGAACACTTGGAGATATCTCATCAGAAGAATCATCAAAGGCTCCTCAGCTCCACCAGCAGATTGCTCAGTGGTAATGGGAGCATCATTGGGCCTTGCAGGAGAAACAGGCTCAAATGTAGGAATGCTTTCATTAAAAGACTCACTTTCAGGACTAGGTGTAAGCAGTCTAGTAATCTCAGGTTCAAAAGGTAAAGGTACTTGTGTACCAAGAGACTGAAGGGTCTCTTCAACCTCATGAACTTGCTCATCAGGAGCAATAGAGATAGGTGGTGTGTGAGGCCTGGGTGAACTAGGGGATGGTGGAGGCTGGTCAGGAGAAGCATTGGATGCTTCAGCAGCAATGAAAGGGCCCTCATCAGTGGCAACTGATGGATTACCATCAGCAGCAACATTGGGAGATGATGGATTTCCATCATCAGCAGGATGTGGAGAGGGAGGAGCATCAACATTATCACCCTCACCAGCCTCATTATTGCCTTGTGGCAACATAGCTGGCAATAAAGGGTGAAATGCCCCTTCATAATTAGTTCTCATAGAAGCAAAAACTTTCTTTGTGAGTGCTCCTATGGGACAAAAGGTTTGCTCTTGGGTTGTTATGTTTAATATAATCTATAAGAACCTAGGGTACATTAGAAACTTATGCTTTTTCCTTTGAATATTTTCAATCATATTATCAAAGATAAACTTAGAAAAATTATAAGTCAAACCCTTTGAAAGACATACTATACCACAACCCAATTGGGTAGAGAACTGATCTCATCCTCCTGACTTGTTGCTGATACACTGAAGCAATGTGTGCACCAAAAATCTCCACATAGGACAAAACTGATTCTTGTGCCACATGTCTGTTGCAGTACTTTGGTAGCCAACATCTCTTAAACCAACAAGTATTTCTTCAGTGTTGGTATGGTAAACACCTCCTTCATCATTCAAATGTAGCTGTGTCCTAATCAGTGATTCAGTCACCACATACTCTGTTCCTTCAATTGTTGCTACAATCTCTGTGTCAGACCTCTTAGCAGCCGTTGCCCAAAATTGTTTCACCAACGATTTATATATCACATTTGGAGAATGTCTTAGAGCATAATGAATCTTGGAACGCTGCAAAAACTCTACCATTGGATCATATTGCTCATGGCCTTTTGTCTTAGTCAGAAAAGCAACCTTGTTATGATCTTTCTTGACTTGAAGAGATGCCATGTGAAGATTTTGTTAGGAGAGGTTACAACTTAATCAATTTGGGAATGGGTTTAAACTGTTTGATGAGGGAATAAGTTATTTTGGGCAAAGTGATTCGAATTAGGTTATAAAAGGAAGTTACCCAATCGTGGCCAAGAATATCGGAACAATTTGTTGACCATATCTGACATGTAAAATAACTTTCAAAAACAACCCTTCAGCAGAATCAATGGTCAATCTGCTGATCAATAGTCAATCAGCAGAATCAATGCAAGTGTAAAAATATCGTAAGTAAATATCTTGAGTTTTACTGTGCCACCGAACTCGCATTAATTACCGTCAATCCTTGACTTTGCCTATAAAATAACCCTAAATCACTCGATACAGTTATCAATTATCCCCAATTATCAACAAACCCTAATTTCTCAATAACCTCCCAATTACCATCCCAAATGTTTTCCAAATATGAATCCTATTGAGATATCTTCCGATTCATCATCATCTTCAGAGAGCAATGGGCGGGGTAATTATTTTCCACCCGGATGCCCTGAGAAACCTTGGCAAACCAAGGAAGAGGCTCGCAAAAAGAGGCATGACCTCAATGTTCCTTTACCTTTAACCTCTGATGAGGAATCTTCTGAAAATGAAGACCCATCTTTCCTTCCTCCTCATAATCCCAAAAGAAATCAGTTACCACCCTCTTCTTCGTCCATCCAATTGGCTTCTTCTTGCTCTCGAACAAGGACCAGAAGGGCCAATCCATCTTTACAACCCTTGTCTTTGCCATGGTCAAGGAAATCTAACCCTCCACTTCCAAAATCAAGAGAAGTAGTGATTGGTCTTCCTGCTCCAAGATCTGGTGCTACATACCATGGACTAAAGGGAAAGGGCAAGAAGGCAGAGATGATGGAAAAGGGGAAAGGGAAAATGGAGTAAAAGATTGTGTGATGTTGCCAGAGACCAAATTTAGATAGTATGATGTTGCAAGGGACCAAACATAGGTTCTTGAGCATCATCAACGTTTTCATCAATCCATCCTTCCATTTCACCTTCAGCTTCTTCATCGTACTGGACATGCATATCCACCAGGCTTTTGCAATATGAATGATAGAATTTTATGATTTGTGTAGTTGAATATGTATAGGAATGGTCTTTATTTACTTTTGAAGTTGTTTGTAATCTGCAACTTGTTTCTTGAATGAATGAAAAACTTGAATTAGTATTTCACAACACTTCATGTCTTTCTTTTCAGTAGAAGTAATGAGCATCACTTGTATTCCACTTCAGTAGAAATAGAGAGAATCAGTTGTATTTACTTCAGTAGAAACAATGAACATCACTTTTGTCCTTCTTCTGTAGAAACAATAACTTCTTCAGAAGAAACAAACTTTAACTTACAAGACCTTGTTCCAAACAATCCAAACCAGCAACTACACAGACCTGTGTTCTGTAAAACAGACACATAGTAGCAAACCAAACAAACAAACTAATATGCTAAGAAACACATTAGATGGTTAGTGTTAGTAACCTAAAATGTACAAAATCTACAATAATGAACAATCTACAAAGTTTCCAACTATAATCCTCCCCTGAGGCTTGTGCCTCCCCTCAAACTTTGCATTCAAGGGTTAGACATCCCAATGTAGACAACTAAATGTTGAAATCTAGGTCCATCAAATGCTTTAGTCAATAAATCTGCCACACTATTATCTGTGTGAATCTTAACCACCTTTATCAAATGTTTTTCATATGCATCTCTTATAAAGTGGTGCCTAATCTCAATATGCTTTGTTCTATTGTGAAAAACTGGATTTTTAACAATGCATATGGTACTTTGATTATCAATAAAGATTGTGGTGTTCATGAAATTAAACCCATAATCCATCATCTGATTTTGTATCCAAAGTACCTGCCCACAACAATTGGCAGCAGCAACATATTCTGCTTCAGTAGATGAGGTAGCCACTATAGTTTGTTTCTTGCATTGCTAAGAAATCAATTTTCTTCCAAGAAATTGACAACCTCCAGTTGTGGACCTTCTATCCAAATTTGCACCAGCATAATCACTATCACTATAAGCTTCTAACTTGAAAGGGGACTCTTTTGGGTACCAAAGGCCTAGGTTAGGTTGACCTTTGAGGTACTTGAAGATCTTCTTGACTGCATTCAAGTGAGAAGTAAGTGGTGTAACTTGATGCCTTGAACAAGCACTCACAGCAAATGTAATGTCAGGCCTTGAAGCTGTTAAATACATCAATGAACCAATCATGGATCTGTATAGGTGAACATTCACAGCACGATCTGGTTCAATGTTGTTCTTTGGTTTAGGAGCTTCATAAGGTGTAGTGGCAGTTCTGATATTTTCCATGCCAAACTTCTTCAAAATGTCCCTCACATATTTATCTTAACTAATAAATATACCATCTGCTTTCTGCTTAACTTGTAGACCCAAAAAGAAAGTAAGCTCCCCCATGGCACTCATCTGAAACTCACCCTTCATTAAATTCTCAAATTCCCTGCACCAAGCTTCATTAGTGGAGCCAAAGATGATGTCATCCACATAAACTTGCACAAGTATAATATCCCTGGAATTCTTCTTAAGAAAGAGTGTTTTGTCAATAGCACCTCTTCTGTAGCCATGCTTCAGCAGAAATGCTGAGAGTCTAGCATACCAAGCTCTTGGTGCCTGATGGAGGCCATAAAGAGCTTTGACAACCTTATAAACATACTCAGGATGATCTGGGTCTTCAAAACCTTTGGGTTGAGTGACATAGACTTCTTCTTCAATCTCACCATATAAGAATGCACCTTTCACATCCATCTGATAAACCATAAATCCCATATAAGATGCATAGGCCAAGAAAATCCTAATGGCCTCTACCCTAGCAACTGGTGCAAAAACCTCATCATAATCTATCCCTTCCTCCTGCCTGAACCCCTGAGCTACCAACCTTGCTTTGTTTTTGACCACTATACCCCTTGCATCCCTTTTATTCTTCAAAATCCATTTTGTCCCAATGGCATACTTCCCATCTGGTAGAGGAACCAATATCCAAACTTGCTGATTCTTGAACTGCAGCATTTCATCTTGCATTGCTTCAAGCCAACTTGGATCTGCAAGAGCTTGTGGGACACTGGTTGGTTCCATTTGAGAAAGGAAACAAGCAAACAGACAATGGTGAAAGTCTGTGTGATTGTCTCTTTGTTGATTTGAGACATAGGAAATGAAAGCAACTTCTCCATACTTAGTTTGCTTCACTGTGCTTCTAGTTCTAACAGGATCTTGAGGATCACCAATAATATTTTCCTGTGGATGTAGAATGTTGATCCTTTTTGTTGCATTGGGGTTGACAGCAATTGTGGTATCAAGATTGGTCATTGTGGGTTCAAAAACACTGTCATAGGAAGATGAGGTGAAGATGCCAGCTTTGGGTTGGTGATTACCAAGATCTGAAGGACTTGGAAATCTGGTATATGGTTCTCCAAAGTCTGTAGACACCTTGGTAGAAATGGGAGTACATGCAGCAGTATTGTCAGCAGATATGGTGATGTCAGGAGAAACAGGTGAACTGTCAGAAGAACGATCAGCAGTTTCCAGGTTTCCACTGACTGCTTGTGCTGATTGTCTAAGGAGTGCTTCAGCATCTTTTGCAAACTTCTCACCAAGCCTCTCAGCTTCTTGAGTGGCTGCATGCTCTTGCTTCTTGAGTTTAGCTAGATCCTCTGCATATTGTGACTCTTCTTCATTCTCATCAGGAGAATCTTTTGCACCATTACCTGCAAACTGGTTAGGAGGAAATGAAGGTACAACAATGGTTTGTTCATCAAGCTCAGACTCATCTTCTGAGTCATCATCTAGGACACCTGCATTGTTAGAGGGAGATTCTTGTGTACCTGCAGATTGGTTAGCAACAAATCTAGTATAACCCAAATAATCTGTTAAGTAATCCAGGTCAAAATACCAAGCATGACCTTGACCCTGAACATTAGTCTTTTCTTCTAGATATCTCAGGTTAAGAGTCTCCTCTATTCTTTTAGCATTTAGATTATATACCCTATAAGCCTTACTATGAGCTGAATATCCCACTATGTACCCCTCATCAGCTTTTCCATCAAATTTCCCAAGTGGATCACTAGTGTTCAAAATGGTCACTTGACATCCAAAAGGTTTGAGGTAATGAATAGAAGGAACTTTCCCAGTGAGAAGTTCATAAGGTGTCTTGAAATGAGGTCTAGTGATAGATACCCTGTTCAAAACATAACAAGCAGTACTTACTGCTTCAGTCCAGAACATTGTGGGTAACTTAGAGTCTGCAAGCATTGATCTTGCAGCCTCTATTAAGGTCCTATTCTTTCTTTCAGCAACCCCATTTTGTTGTGGGGTTCTTGGATTGCTATAGTCCCTTTTTATCCCTTTAGAGTTACAAAGCTCTATCAAAACAGCATTTTTGAACTCTGTCCCATTATCACACCTAATACCTTTAACCTTTTTGTTTAGCTGGTTTTCAACAAGGGTAACAAATTCTTTTAAAATTTGAGATGTTTCATCTTTAGTTTTCAAAAAGAATACCCAACAAAACCTGCTATAATCATCAGTGATTACCAAACAGAAGTACTTATGATCAATACTTCTTACTTGAGTTGGACCAAAGAGATCCATATGTAGCAATTGAAGAGGTTCTGAGATAGTGCTCACAGCTGTAATTGCTTTGTATGAGGCTCTGTGTTGCTTCCCTTTGTTGCAGGCAACACAATTGTGCTCATTGGTGAAAACTTTAGAAGGAAGTCCTTGAACTAGACCAAGTTTAGAAAGCTTGTTGATGGTCTTGAAATTCACATGAGCCATCCTTCTGTGCCATTTTGTAGATTCATCCAGGGATGCTTTAGCCACCAAGCATGTTAGATCACCTTCAGGTTGGACATCATTCATGTTGAATGTGTATAGGTTGTTGTTCCTTGGAACTCTCAGCAGAATTGATGTATCTTCTGGAAGTTTGAAGTCTTTAGAGAGCACAAGACATTCATCCTCAGAGAAGAAGACTTTGTTCTTTGTGTCACAAATTTGTGATACTGAGAACAAGTTGAAGTGTTGCAGTTCCTTTACATAATACACATTCTCAAAATCCAATTTTGGTGTTCTAATAGTTCCTTTCCCTGTGATTTTACCATCACCTCCACCAAAAGTCACATTGCCTCCACCTTATATGGGTACAAAATTAATCATCTTTTCTCTGTTTCCTGACATGCTCCTAGAACAACCACTATCAACTATGCCAACTTCTTTACTCTTCAGGGGATGATCCTACAACAAAAACAAAAATATACAAAATATAAGTACACTTTGGAGACTCAAGTCATTACTGACTTGAGCCTGCCTTGTGGATCATAGTAGTTAGGCCATGTAGATTTACAATCCTTAATCAAGTGAGATTTACTTCCACAAACAAAACATTTCTTCTTTTTAGAAGATTTATTAATAGTGAAAGATGTTCCATGAAAAGCATTCAAATCACAAACATTGACAGAATTGTTTTTGACAGAATTAAAATTATTGTTTGGCAAAGAATTAAAAAACAAGTTGTGGAAAACTAGAAGGGGGGGGGGGTTGAATAGTTTTACGTCCGTTTTAAAATTTGTGAAAACAAGTTTGTTTTAAAAACTTCGATTCTAGTTTATGTGAATTCAAGACTTGCACTATATGAACAAATATATATTACTAACTAACTAAGCTAATATATTATAAGTAAATAAGTAATGAATGAGAAGTGTTAGAAAGATCAAACCACAACACAAGGATTTATAGTGGTTCGGCTACAAGGACACCTTCCTTGTTCCTACTCCATTCCCCGAGTCACCTACTCGAGAGTTTTCTTCACTATGTCAACAAACTCCCTTGTGGCGGAGAAACCTTACACAACTTTTGCTTACACCGGCTTAACGACACAAAGCTAGATGTCGGGTTCTAATTCTAGCTAGAACCAATCTCACAACACAACACAACTTCTTCACAACTTGAGCACACCACGACTTCGTCACAACTTCACACCACTACACTACTTCTTCTTCTCCCTACACAACTTCTACTTCACTCTACACTACTTATTACAAGCACAACACAACTATACAAATAATGTACACAATATACACAACTACACTACAATACTTCTTGAGCTTTGTTTGTTGAAGAAGTATTCTTCTTTTGCACTTTGAATGAGTATGGATGTNCTACACAACTTCTACTTCACTCTACACTACTTATTACAAGCACAACACAACTATACAAATAATGTACACAATATACACAACTACACTACAATACTTCTTGAGCTTTGTTTGTTGAAGAAGTATTCTTCTTTTGCACTTTGAATGAGTATGGATGTGAAGGGATTGAATCAATTGAAACAAGGATTAGTAATCTAATGATCAAAGGGTTTTAGAGGATGTTTAGCGAGATTTGAGATCTGAAATTTTTGTGCAAAAGGTGAGTAAAAATACCAGATTTAAGGTGGTATTTATAGGGAAAAAATTCTGACAAAATCTGACACAGGAGCGTGGCCGGTCCCTTTAATTCATGGCCGGTCCCCTTAAAATTAAGGGGACCGCCCCTTATAATTAAGGGGGCCGCCCAGCTGTAACGGCCAGATTTTCTTGTCTTTAGTGGGGAAAGTTTATTTGGTAAAAAACTAACTGATTTTGGTTAAAAATTTGAATTCATATATTTAGTATGATTAAAACATTTTTCTTTATTACCAAAATTGTTTTTCAAAAATATATAATATGTTTATATTATTAAATAAACTTTGTAGTAATTAATTAAATACCCCTTTGATCATGAGATGTATTAAGCACTTGTTTATTCATACCTTAAGTGATTAAGTTGGATATAGTGATATAAACTAGCTTAATACTTGTTTACGTAGTAATCTTACGTTTAGTGATTTTACATTTTGTGATCATCAAAACGTAGAGATATCAAAAAATATAAATAACATTTTTACGCATTATTTATGTCAACAATCTCCCCCTTTTTGATGATTACAAAATCTAAACTCATTAAGCGAAAATTAGTATATATACAAGTATTATTATGAGTTTATATCAATTCTCCCCCTTTTTGTTAGCATCAAAAAGGTTATCCCAATTTACTTGGAGCTCCCCCTTGACGTATACTCCCCCTCGTTTTGAGGTCATAAAGGAATCGAGATATGGAATTCTTGCAAAACATATTTAGTGGACAAGCAACATATATATAGCATGCAAGAAGATAAACTAAACATAATCATAATCATTCATAAAGAGGTTACAACCATCATTACAAGAAAAAAGTAATGCAAATAATAAAAGCCCTTAAGGCTTACAAATATCACATAAATAAACCAAAGCTCTACATGAAGGTCCTTCCTAGAGCTTGCCTTCCCAAAATGGTTTTACTATTTTATTTGCAAAGTACCAAGCATGTTCAATTTTGTGGGAATGATGGGGAACATGGAGATGGTGAGGATGGTAGAGGAGTGTTTGTTGATGGTGGTGGTGGAGGTGTGTTTGTTGTAGGTGGTGTTGGAGGTGTAGATGTGATGTGTAGTTGATGGAGCATGTTTTCAATGTGTGAAAACATGTAGAACATCTCATCTCTTAGACCAAAGATGATTGTTCGGTTATGAATGCAACAAAGGCATGTGTCTTCATGGGCTTCAAGTAAGCTCCATGGGATGAGATTGAAATTTGGTGGATTGATTGGTGGTGATTGGAGGTTTGCATCAAGAGGTGTGATGGGTGATAGTGAAAGTAGACCCAAAAAGAAAGTAAGCTTTCCCATGGCACTCATCTGAAACTCACCCTTCATTAAATTCTCAAATTCCCTGCACCAAGCTTCATTAGTGGAGCCAAAGATGATGTCATCCACATAAACTTGCACAAGTATAATATCCCTGGAATTCTTCTTAAGGAAGAGTGTTTTGTCAATGGCACCTCTTCTGTAGCCATGCTTCAACAGAAATGCTGAGAGTCTAGCATACCAAGCTCTTGGTGCCTGATGGAGGCTATAAAGAGCTTTGACAACCTTATAAACATACTCAGGATGATATGGGTCTTCAAAACCTTTGGGTTGAGTGACATATACTTCTTCTTCAATCTCACCATATAAGAATGCACCTTTCACATCCATCTGATAAACCATAAATCCCATATAAGATGCATAGACCAAGAAAATCCTAATGGCCTCTACCCTAGCTACTGGTGCAAAAACCTCATCATAATCTATTCCTTCCTCCTGCCTGAACCCCTGAGCTACCAACCTTACTTTGTTTTTGACCACTATACCCCTTGCATCCCTTTTATTCTTCAAAATCCATTTTGTCCCAATGGCATACTTCCCATCTGGTAGAGGAACCAATCCAAACCTGCTGATTCTTGAACTGCAGCATTTCATCTTGCATTGCTTCAAGCCAACTTGGATCTGCAAGAGCTTATGAGACACTGGTTGGTTCCATTTGAGAAAGGAAACAAGCAAACAGATAATGGTGAAAGTCTGTGTGATTGTCTCTTTGTTGATTTGAGACATAGGAAATGAAAGCAACTTCTCCATACTTAGTTTGCTTCACTGAGCTTCTAGTTCTAACAGGATCTTGAGGATCACCAATAATATTTTCCTGTGGATGTAGAATGTTGATCCTTTTTGTTGCATTGGGGTTGACAGCAATTGTGGTATCAAGATTGGTCATTGTGGGTTCAAAAACACTGTCATAGGAAGATGAGGTGAAGATGCCAGCTTTGGGTTGGTGATTACCAAGATCTGAAGGACTTGGAAATCTGGTATATGGTTCTCCAAAGTCTGTAGACACCTTGGTAGAAATGGGAGTACATGCAGCAGTATTGTCAGCAGATATGGTGATGTCAGGAGAAACAGGGGAACTGTCAGAAGAACGATCAGCAGTTTCCAGGTTTCCACTGACTGCTTGTGCTGATTGTCTAAGGAGTGCTTCAGCATCTTTTGCAAACTTCTCACCAAGCCTCTCAGCTTCTTGAGTGGCTGCATGCTCTTGCTTCTTGAGTTTAGCTAGATCCTCTGCATATTGTGACTCTTCTTCATTCTCATCAGGAGAATCTTTTGCACCATTACCTGCAAACTGGTTAGGAGGAAATGAAGGTACAACAATGGTTTGTTCATCAAGCTCAGACTCATCTTCTGAGTCATCATCTAGGACACCTGCATTGTTAGAGGGAGATTCTTGTGTACCTGCAGATTGGTTAGCAACAAATCTAGTATAACCCAAATAATCTGTTAAGTAATCCAGGTCAAAATACCAAGCATGACCTTGACCCTGAACATTAGTCTTTTCTTCTAGATATCTCAGGTTAAGAGTCTCCTCTATTCTTTTAGCATTTAGATTATATACCCTATAAGCCTTACTATGAGCTGAATATCCCACTATGTACCCCTCATCAGCTTTTCCATCAAATTTCCCAAGTGGATCACTAGTGTTCAAAATGGTCACTTGACATCCAAAAGGTTTAAGGTAATGAATAGAAGGAACTTTCCCAGTGAGAAGTTCATAAGGTGTCTTGAAATGAGGTCTAGTGATAGATACCCTGTTCAAAACATAACAAGCAGTACTTACTGCTTCAGTCCAGAACATTGTGGGTAACTTAGAGTCTGCAAGCATTGATCTTGCAGCCTCTATTAAGGTCCTATTCTTTCTTTCAGCAACCCCATTTTGTTGTGGGGTTCTTGGATTACTATAGTCCCTTTTTATCCCTTTAGAGTTACAAAGCTCTATTAAAACAGCATTTTTGAACTCTGTCCCATTATCACACCTTATACCTTTAACCTTTTTATTTAGCTGGTTTTCAACAAGGGTAACAAATTCTTTTAAAATATGAGATGTTTCATCTTTAGTTTTCAAAAAGAATACCCAACAAAACCTGCTATAATCATCAGTGATCACCAAACAGAAGTACTTATGATCAATACTTCTTACTTGAGTTGGACCAAAGAGATCCATATGGAGCAGTTGAAGAGGTTCTGAAATAGTGCTCACAGCTGTAATTGCTTTGTATGAGGCTCTGTGTTGCTTCCCTTTGTTGCAGGCAACACAATTGTCCTCATTGGTGAAAACTTTAGAAGGAAGTCCTTGAACTAGACCAAGTTTAGAAAGCTTGTTGATAGTCTTGAAATTCACATGAGCCATCCTTCTGTGCCATTTTGTAGATTCATCCAGGGATGCTTTAGCCACCAAGCATGTTAGATCACCTTCAGGTTGGACATCATTCATGTTGAATGTGTATAGGTTGTTATTCCTTGGAACTCTCAGCAGAATTGATGTATCTTCTGGAAGTTTGAAGTCTTTAGAGAGCACAAGACATTCATCCTCAGAGAAGAAGACTTTGTTCTTTGTGTCACAGATTTGTGATACTGAGAACAAATTGAAGTGTTGCAGTTCCTTTACATAGTACACATTCTCAAAATCCAATTTTGGTGTTCTAATAGTTCCTTTCCCTATGATTTTACCATCAGCTCCACCAAAAGTCATATTGCCTCCACCTTCTATGGGTACAAAATTAATCATCTTTTCTCTATTTCCTGACATGCTCCTAGAACAACCACTATCAACTATGCCAACTTCTTTACTCTTCAGGGGATGATCCTACAACAACAACAAAAATATACAAAATATAAGTACACTTTGGAGACTCAAGTCATTACTGACTTGAGCCTGCCTTGTGGATCATAGTAGTTAGGCCATGTAGATGTACAAGATCCACCATTATTCTTGGACCTTGTTTGATAGTTATATCCCTTATTATTCCAAGAACAACCTGCTGAGGGCTTAACAACAGTATCCCATGTTGCCCCCACCCCATATACATTGGGTGATAATAACTAGGCCAAAAACCATTCGAAAAGTAAGAAGAATTATTAGGTCTATAGAATGGTCTAGCAACTTGTCTTTTTCTACTGGGCTGAGAAGGTCTATCAGCAGAAATAGGTGTATCAGCAGGAGCTGATTGATCAGTAGAAGCTGATTTATCAGCATAATTGGATCTGCTGGTTGTGTGAGTTGCTGGTGGAACATAAGATGGTATATCATGGACAGGTTTCCACACTGGTCTAGGTCTCTTCAGACTAGCACATACACCCATTCTTTGCTCATGAAAATTACAATCCTTAATCAAGTGAGATTTACTTCCACAAACAAAACATTTCTTCTTTTTAGAAGATTTATTAATAGTGAAAAATGTTCCATGAAAAGCATTCAAACCACAAACATTGACAGAATTGTTTTTGATAGAATTAAAATTATTGTTTGGCAAATAATTAAAAACAAGTTGTGGAAAACTAGAAGGGGGGGGGGGGGTTGAATAGTTTTACGTCCGTTTTAAAATTTGTGAAAACAAGTTTGTTTTAAAAACTTCGATTCTAGTTTATGTGAATTCAAGACTTGCACTATATGAACAAATATATATTACTAACTAACTAAGCTAATATAGTATAAGTAAATAAGTAATGAATGAGAAGTGTTAGAAAGATCAAACCACAACACAAGGATTTATAGTGGTTCGGCTACAAGGACACCTTCCTTGTTCCTACTCCATTTAAGTTTAGATTCCCAAAATCAGTTTAGTTTTAAAGGGAAATGGTAGCTGAGACTACAAAGGATCACAAGTTGCAAAAGCAAACAGTAGAAAAATACTGTATGGAGTGGCCGGTCCCTTAATTCGTGGCCGGTCCCCTTAATTTTAAGGGGCCGCCCATATGACGACCCAGAAATCACAATTTTTCCAAAAATTTTCTGGAAACGTTTTATTCTGTTTTGTATTTGCAGCCAAGCTCTATTTGGACATTCCCATTGATTTTGGTCTATTATAAAAGCATACATGTTACATTATATATATAATATATATATATATATATATATATGAATATAATCTAAGCATGCAAACTCATATAGATTAAGATATACCATGCAAACATAATCATATATTCAACATAATTTAAGCAATTAAATCATACAGCAATTATTCAAGCAAATAATCCAAGAAAAATACAAGTTAATCCAAATAGCACATAATAATCCATGACCAAATTTATCAAATAGAATTGTTCAACAATATAAACCAATCTTCATCATCTTCGTTTCTTCCCAAAGATTCCCTTCAACGTCATTCCTGATAGATTTGAAGCCACCTCTAACTTCTTCATGCAAGCTTCTTTTGTCGTCGAGCACGCTCTGGTTGTTCGTGCATGAAGTCTTTCGTCGGTTTGATCACTAGGAGATGGAGTAGAATAGTCGGGGATAGTCGAGCCTCTTC
>LBNU01001814.1:0-48557 GCA_014162995.1 Artemisia annua | reverse complement strand
CACTGAGAAAGAATCTAGAAAAAGGTATACGATGGTTGCCAAACTCAATCAAACGGGTATAAAGACCTATTTTCCCCACCGGACTATCCATAATAGTGGAATTGGCACTTGGCAATTCTATACCTAAATCATCCCCCAAGGAGTACCTATCACAAAAAGCCTTTAACTCTTTTGCAGACAACTTACACGTCACTACATCGACGGTTTCTATCATGGTGACAAAAAGAATAAGGAAGGAGAGAAAAAACCTAACCTGTGGATTCTAAGTCACAAGGGGAAGGGATGAGGAGCGGAGAAAATAAGGCAATAGCGTTTTTAAGTTCTTGACGGCAGTAAAAGACCAAAATGAACGAGTCAAGAGCCTATTTATACCCAAACCCTCAAAAAACCAGACAGTGGATGTCTGACACGTGTAACTAGTGGACGCGTGGACGATCGTGGTTAAACTAAACGAACGGTCACGATGACCACACTTATCCAACGGTTGGGATGGTCAAAAGTCACGTCAGTCAGAATATGAGCGGACGAAATTACTCACAACCTCCAAGGACAGCTGTGCTACGCACCACAAACGGACACGTGGCAGCTAAATTAGTGAAGAACCCGCGGACTACAAAAAGAGTCTAGCATGTTTTACCCCGGAATAAAAATCATACTAGACTGGGGGGACTTGATGACGTATAGCATATCCGGACCCACGCCAGTCCGGATTAAAAGCTAACCGGACAAAGGACCCGAAACCCTAAGACGGGACGGACAATAACTACTAAACCAGGACCTCGGGCACAGTAAGGCACGGATACTCTTATCTGCCGCCCGGATACCCTTGTCCGCAGCACAGTGCCAATCCGGAACGTCGCAAAAGGTCGGGGACCACAGATCAATCCAAAAAGAGTAAAGGACATCGCCAGCTACCACATAGCTGACCAAAACAGACCCAAAATAGGCAAGGCGACAACCCCCTCCCGAAGGGAACGCCACCTACGACATGGGGACACTAACGAGTGAACCCGNAGAAAAAGGTATACGATGGTTGCCAAACTCAATCAAACGGGTATAAAGACCTATTTTCCCCACCGGACTATCCATAATAGTGGAATTGGCACTTGGCAATTCTATACCTAAATCATCCCCCAAGGAATACCTATCACAAAAAGCCTTTAACTCTTTTGCAGACAACTTACACGTCACTACATCGACGGTTTCTATCATGGTGACAAAAAGAATAAGGAAGGAGAGAAAAAACCTAACCTGTGGATTCTAAGTCACAAGGGGAAGGGATGAGGAACGAAGAAAATAAGGCAATAGCGTTTTTAAATCCTTGACGGCAGTAAAAGACCAAAATGAACGAGTCAAGAGGCTATTTATACCCAAACTCTCGAAAAACCAGACACAGTGGATGTCTGACACGTGTAACTAATGGACGCGTGGACGATCGTGGTTAAACTAAACGAACGGTCACGATGACCACACTTATCCAACGGTTGGGATGGTCAAAAGTCACGTCAGTCAGAATATGAGCGGACGAAATTACTCACAACCTCCAAGGACAGCTGTGCTACGCACCACAAACGGACACGTGGCAGCTAAATTAGTGAAGAACCCGCGGATTACAAAAAGAGTCTAGCATGTTTTACCCCGGAATAAAAATCATACTAGACTGGGGGGACTTGATGACGTATAGCATATCCGGACCCACGCCAGTCCGGATTAAAAGCTAACCGGACAAAGGACCCGAAACCCTAAGACGGGACGGACAATAACTACTAAACCAGGACCTCGGGCACAGTAAGGCACGGATACTCTTATCTGCCGCCCGGATACCCTTGTCCGCAGCACAGTGCCAATCCGGAACGTCGCAAAAGGTCGGGGACCACAGATCAATCCAAAAAGAGTAAAGGAC
The DNA here is from genome assembly GCA_014162995.1 of Artemisia annua. Lineage (NCBI taxonomy): Eukaryota > Viridiplantae > Streptophyta > Magnoliopsida > Asterales > Asteraceae > Artemisia > Artemisia annua. Next base: position 46,654 of record LBNU01001814.1, on the reverse strand, counting down.
ATCGCCAGCTACCACATAGCTGACCAAAACAGACCCAAAATAGGCAAGGCGACAACCCCCTCCCGAAGGGAACGCCACCTACGACATGGGGACACTAACGAGTGAACCCGGGAGTTTTTCGCCTATGGATGTCGCTATCGTGGTACGGGATCTCCAGAAGCAGACAACAAAGCCATGGTATAAATAGGGTGCACTCTTTGCACTCAAACGATAACATACTCGCACTCTCACTTACCATACTTTCTCTCTCTACCCATACTTACTCTCACACCCGAGGTTGACCGCGGAAGTCCCTCTTCCGCGGTGAGGCTAACGGTGTTGTTTCCTTTCTTAGCAGAGAATACGAAGATTAATCCAAGATTAGCCCAGTTCAAAAGTAGCCTAAACTACACTTTAGCTCGAGCCCCAGTTTTGTATTAACAAACACACTCCACAAACACAATTTCCAACTAGACGTAAATCACACATTATGTAATTAAAGCAATATCACTTTCAAATTTTCGGGATTACTTCGATATAGGGTTTTTTCGTTGATATTTAATGTGGCAACCAGTTGACATAAAATAGCGTGTGTAACATGCCAACTGAGCACTAGTAACTTGTTTGTTGTTAAAAACGTTAAGCTTTGGAGAAATGGTAGCTATATCAACGTATCGTGTTTATGAGTAATCTCTTTGTCCTTGTGCAATTCAATATTTTTTACCTTTGAGTAACTTTTTTATCCGAGTTTACTTTTCTGTCAATATCAATCATCATATGTTACTCATTTCTTTCTGCGTTTATTTAGTTGTAAGCACTAAACATGCATTGACTTCTCTATAAATGGTTATAGACAAATCACATATAGTTAAGAGTTAATTGCAGTTACTAGTTAGTTAGTCATTTATTTGTATTGGTCGCAAATTGAATGTTTTACACAATTAGGAAAATAAGTTAATGTTTAATTTTGACATTTAGGAATTTAACAAGCGGGTTAGCCCGCGCGTTGCTGCGGGGCGGCCGCGTTTATTTTCATTAGAAATATGTTATCTTGTGGTACCTCAATCTGGCCTTTTCTTTGTTGCAACAAACCATATAAAGTGGAAGGTGTCTTTGATTTGTTTGAAAGATGGAGAATTTCTGATGGTGGTTGGTGTGTTTCATGTTGCATAAGTGGGAATTTTCCAAGTGTTTTGTTATATAGGCTACGATATTTGTTTGGGTGATTGTCATGTACTCATGTGCACAGGGTATTGCTTTAAGTTGCCTAAGGTGACAATCTTTTTTTTCACTTTTACTTAAAAAGTCATGAAACAGTAACTCATAATTGCTTTTATCTCTATTTTTGTCATAATTTGGTATACTACTACTAATGTTTCCATTTTTTGTTTTCTTCCTACCAGTTTCACTATCCATTGGAAAACTAAAGCATGCAGACACAACAAAGTAACATGCAAGATAACAATATATTTAAAGTCTTTAATTTTTTTTTTTTTTTTTTGTCAATTTCATATTGAACCACCAGTTGTAAACATACAGAAGCAAGAAAATTCAGTAAGTATATCATAAGTAAAAATTATCTAACCATAGCTATCTTGGATCAATAAATAGAAAATACAGTTAGAAACAATTCCATGAACATACCTATGTTACCAGGATGATTTTTTTAAGGGAGTGATTTGCACACTTTCGACACTCAAATGTACAAGCAGTTAAAACAAATTATACTTAAAGTACAACTGCCTGATGCACACATTAGAGTGTCTCAATAAAAAATAGGAGTGTGCAAATCATTTCCCTTTTTTAAGCTGCAATTTGTTGTAGTTGAAGCAATTTGATTTTGTGTGTGCACTTTTGTTTAACTTTTTTTGTTTTTGTTTTTTTGGTTCAATGTATCTGATTAGCTTCCTTTTTGATATAGAAATTGTTGACTAACTTAGTTCAAGAAACTTCTATCTCAGAGATGGCAAGTTGTTTTGCAAATTTCCCATGCAATAGTACATGTTTTGGTTACACTTGTATCAAATTATAACACATAAGTACAGTTTTAGTTTACACATGGATGGCTCAGATTGCATATCGGTCTAATTGTCCTTGCATATACCTGTAATTACCCATGCTTTAGCTACCAAATAGAGCTGTATCTTGTATTACGGGATTCAAAACGGAGAAACGGGCATAAATAGTTACAGTATCAACTCCATTCAGCCAAATAGCCAATGACAACATGCCAACGTATGAAAGTGCACAGTGAAATAACTATTCATTCGTTTAACCCTTAAACGTGGTCCAATGAAATCGAGAATTATCATATAACGGGCACCTTAATAAAATACCATTTTGCCCGTTCAAAAATGGGATTTAATATATATTATAATAAGTTAATGCCCAGCCGTATTCGGCTGCACATTGACAAGTTTATACAATTGTAAAGCCATACATTTTTAACTAAACACTTGTTAAATTATAACTAGGACTTTTACAAAGTAGTAGCATACCAAATATTTCAACTTCTAGCACAAAACAAAACCTTAAATTCCAAAGCAACATCATTTGGTGCACAAACATAGAAAAGTCTTACAAAATATATAGATTTATAATCACAATTCTCTAGAAAAATGATACTGTTAACTCGTATGAAAATAAGTATTTTTTTTCTTTTAACTCACATACCAAGGCATGTGGCGCAGTGGTATAGTGGTATGTGAGGGAAATTTGCCTTTCTAAAAAAAGTATTGTTCTTTTTGTTTGAAACATTTGCAATTCTAGCAAAGAAAAAATTACTTAATGGGCCTAGATTGGGCCATAAGAAGAGTCCTGAGATGGGTCAAAAATAGTACTAAAATGGGCCACATATTATCATCACAGAACATGTTACGACAGCAAGCAAGCAAAGACTGAAGAGAGAGATCTATAAGTCTTCGAAACCGTACAGAAACTCAAGTGTTTGCTGGCAGCTCACAACAGCAATCTATCTCGGAATAAATGTCTTTTTAATCTCATCCGTCCATTTTTAGACACTCTGTCATCCACTTTCCTCTATATTATTTTCTTGTCACTATCATCCAAACCCATATACACACTCCATCAGCTAATCATTTTTTATTTATTTTTCACATTACATTCCAAACAGGCAACTTGTAGTAGTACTTTTTGACGTATTTACCATTTTACCCCCTGAAATATCCTTGTATTTCTATTTTAACCCCTGATGCAAATCTTCCCCAATTTGGCAAATTCTTTATCAGAATATCTAGCAGAAGCTTTGTTTATGTATGTTTTATTGTTTTATCCAACTGAACCCAATAAAACTAGACACGCTCTTGAATACGGCTAAACTGACTTCCTAATATATGCAAGTTGAACCAAATGTACGAAACAAATCTAATGTGGATAATAGAAGTCTGATAGGTTATTTGATCAAGAACATGCAACTATTCTGTAATGCAGATATCTCTAATACCAAAATACGGACAAGTAATATTCTTGGTTCGATTCAAACATAGCATAAGACTAATTCGGCTTTCCAATGCATACAAACCGAACCAAATATCTAAAACAAGCTACATTTGGCCTAAACAATGTACAACTACTAAATTATGCTAAACCATCAATCTCAGTGTGGTTCAAAGTGTAGACATAGCAAAATTATCAAAAGGTTGTTTGAGCAAAAACAAGACATTACTCATCACTGAACATCGCAATGTCTACCAACAGCGTGATAAAGCAATGATCTGTTAAACCAAATTATGCTAAACTAGCAATAGCAGTTCCGTTCCAACTTAGAACACAGCAAGATCGAAAGGTTGTTAGAGCAAAAACTACACATTACTCGTCACAGAACATAGAAGTGCATTTTAACTGCATAACAAAGCAACGATCTTTTGGACCAGATAATGGCTAAACTAGTGATCTGGGTTCAGTTCAAAGTCCAAACATAGCGAGAACGCACTACCTAAAGCTCAAAACATTGCAAGCTACTATAGTACAACCATTGAATATCTCTGCAACAGCATTAGTAATACAGACTTCCCAACACCATTAATATACAAAAGACCATAATGGCATCAATTAAGAAACACAAAGCAAGTTCCAAACATTATTGAATAGGGCATGTTTCATTCAATGGGATCTCGATTTTCCTTATACAAACAACAAATTAAATTCTAATACAATGATAGAATTCTTTACAACAACATGAACTCAAATGTAGACAGAAATCAATCAACTAACACCAAAAAGAATCTAAAACACCTGTTTTTTTTTTCTTCTTTTTTTGTAAATGAAAAGAAAAAGAAAACTTTGTTCTCTCTTTTCAATCCAATAATTTTATAAAGTAACAATTAAATTATAATATGATCATAAACAAAATGTAGTAACAAAAATCATACATCATACATACAACAACATCATCAACAATCCTATACACAGAACACCCAAATTCAAATTCACACACCATACCGTAGTCCCATCAGACCGCATTTCCTCAGGCGACAATGCCGGTCCATTCACCCCCATAGAATAATCGCCAGGACCCGATGATTCCATCGGAGACTCGGCCCCTTTCATTTTCGGCGCATCCCCAACAACAGCATTCTTACCAAAAATCTCCTTAGGCAATAAAACCCTCGAAATCCCAAAAATCGCAACAGGGTTCTGATCAAAAACCGTTTGAGTAACAGTAGCCTGAACAATCCCAGTATTAATCGCAACAGACCCATTAACTCTCGAAATGTTCAAAGTAAAACTACCCGCCCCTTTATCCTCAGTAGCTAAAGTTGGCTGAACAGGATTAACTATAGACTGCAAAGACCCTAAAGGATAATAAGAATGCAAAACATGAAACCGTAACACATCCGCTTTTTTATCAGCTGGGAGTGACTGAAAATTAGCAGACATGGGAATATCAGCAAAAGCGTCATCTGTAGGGACAAACAACGTTATACCCGCCCCGCCCTCATCACCCTCAAACTCAGACACAACACCTGATGCTGTCAACATAGATGCAGCTACATTAAAATTATGCCCATCTATCAATGCCTTAGAAATATTCAACCCTAAAGGGGGCCTAGTTTCCGAAGCTAATAGATCGAAACCATAAGGTACTATTAAGCTATCAACTGTATATATACTAACATTGTACGGAAGCACAGTAATGAGTGACGTCACAGTTGCATTATTTGGCTGCTGAGAATACGCAGCCGGTGACTTTACAACAGTGATGTTAGTCCCATCGTCGTACGTGACGTTAACATATCCGAAGTTATTGACGGCGCGTCCGGTGGTTTGGAAGAGCGTGGTGACCAGTTTCCCACTCCTTGGGAGATGGTGAAGGTCACGGAGGGACAAGAACTGCAAAAGGACATGGTAGCGGATGACGTCAGCAATGGAGGAAGATGACGTCAGGCGGTGGGTTAGAGGGGAGGCGCGTAGGACGGAGTTGGGGACGGCGAGGAGGGTGAGGGAGGTGCGTTGGGTGATGTCGGCAGCGACGGTGGTGGTGGAGAGGAGGGAGGAGAAGTCGGAGAGATCTGGGTAGGGGGAGAGGAGGCGCGTGATGTTCACGGCGGTGGTGAAGGTAGTAGGATTGGAAAATAATATAAAAATGAGAAGGGTAAAATGGGAAATAATGGACATTGTGGGTTTTTAGTGTGTTGTGTTTGTGTGTTGTCCAGTGGAAGCTGGACTATACTATGGAAGTGAAGTGAGAGTGATGGGTTTGTATGTGTTGGTGTTTGTGAATGATGATGGTGATGATGATGATTTGTTGATAGCATACAATATTCATTCGTAATTACACTCAATTAGATATTTAGTCCATGTGCTTTTCTTTTTCCTATGTTTTTGTCCTTGTGGGTATTAATCATCATATTTTGGTCCTCGTGTATTATAAACTACTACTATTCTTTTCGTCTAAAAATTGTTGTCAGGTCACAACCACTCAAATAGAATATTCTTTCACTAATTTTTTTTATTACTTTAAATAGAAAGTGAACAATTTTTTTAGACATCTCAAAAAGGAAATGTGGACTATTTTGAGACGAAATGAATACATGTTTTGATGCTATAAATTACTCACACTGCTTTCCGAACGAAAAAGTTACCAAATCATAATGTGGATTGCTAGGAAGATTGTTTTGGTTTACGAAAATGAGAAAAATTGTTAGGAATTTTATTTAGGTTATTATGAGCAATAACTACAGTGTTTTGGTATGTGTTTGAATGGGAAAAGTTTGGCATGTTAGCTAATTACAAAGCGTTAGATAATACTAAATGGACTAATGATCGCATTGCGAGTTCTAAAGAGATTTTTGCAACATTACCATTTTCTTTTCTTTCTTTTTTTTAATAATTTGTGTCACCTTCAAACACGTATAGGTAATTTATCAACATTGCATAATGATATTGGCTTAAGTTATTCGTTCATTGATCTTTTCTTGTTGCATTTCTTTTGGGATTTTTGGCCTTTGTTTGCTACATGATATTTCGCACAATATTTTTACCATTCGTGCGAGACATAACCGAATGCTTTATTGCTTTGAGGATTAGTCTTGACATTTTTTCTCTGGTGCACCATTTGATGCATATTAAGAATTACTCCCTCCGTCTTAAAATTACTGTTCACATTTTTTTGGATGTCTCAAATAGTTGTCCACTTTTTTTTTTTTTTTTTTTTTTTTTTTTTTTTTTTTTTTTTAAGTAAAAACTACAAAATATATTAGGGGAATAGTCTCTTTGTGTGGTTGAGATTTATAGTGGTCTCTTTTTTATTAAACTTTTGATTTTTCTCTCATGACAATAATTTTAAGACGGAGAGAGTATTACAATAGCAGCTCAATAGTTATATAACTGTTTAATTCAGATTATTTATGAGGTTTTCTTCATAAAGTTCGAGATTAATTTGTGATTATTGGCTCGACTTAACATATATGCTATGTGATTTTATGTTAGATACTTAAACGTAGATCGTGTTTTTAATTATTCGATTCACAAACACACAATGATTTCAACTCATATGCAACGTAGATTTCATATCCCTTCAAGAATCTGAATATTCATGAAAACCAATCAGTTGAATAAAAACAACAATTGATGTGAAAAGTGTAAATGTTTACAAACCGTTGGATGTCTAATGCAAATAGCCTAAAAGGATTTTAGGTCGAGCATTTAATACTACAATTAACGCTGGAGGCATAGTGTTGCGTACCATTAAAAAACTCATAGGATACCTTTTGTAAACAAATAGAAAGTTTTCCATTTGTGTTTGTGATTTTGTAATATTTACCATAAGAGCTACGGGAGTATTCAAGTTATTTCGTCACGTTAGCGCTACCTCAATATTCTTCTTTTCATTCACACACCAAAATATCATCCCACTCATCTCTCAAGTTATTTCACCTCTTTTAAAACCCTCTATTTTATTTTTATTTTTTCTAGCTTTTCAATTCAACTAATTATTCATTTATTAAAATAAAATATTACATTGTATAAAAATATTTTACCTAAAAATATAGAAATTATATTTTGACGCAAAAAATCACACACATGTACTCATTTTTAACCATGAAATAAAAGGCAACAAATAAAAAGCAAAAAATATATATAAAAGCATAAACCCGCACACACTCTGACTTTACACACACACTCACTCACTTCGTCTTCTACAAGTGAAACAAAAACACACCGAAACATACACACAAACGCACGTGCGCGCACACACACACACTAAAAACCAAAACACAAACACAAAACTTTACACACACACGATTCCATGCTTTGACACCCATCGCTCTAAATGGTTATTAATTTTAATAAAAAAAAAACAAACAAATAATCTTTTGTCTCAAAAACTAAATTTTTAAACTTTAATATAAATTATGCCGTCTCAAACTACGTAAATTGAGACCGCTACAATTGTAATGAGTAAAATTTCGTAATCACTAATTTAGATGCATTTTAATTTATTGTAAATGAAAGAAGAAAAAAAAAAAAAGCGTGCTCAAATTTTAAAACATTAAATAAGTGTAAATATAAAAATATGTCACTAAGCTTTTGAAAAAAATACATTTAAAGTAACGAACTTTTATTTTATTTATTTAGTTTATTGAACTTATAAAACAAGGCTTTAGTTTTGCTAATGACAACCTCAAATGCTATAGTTAATGAATGTATTGAATGGACTTTGCTAACGGCCTTTGAAGGTTGTGGTTAAGCTAAGTGATGCATTTTTATTGCATATAATTTTAGGTAACTAACTTATCAAAACATAATCAAGTGATAATTGTGCATCAACTTTTCAAAATTACATTTGTGCTTTTAAGAATTGTCATCTAGTAATAATCTTTTATTGATGACATTGTAATACAAATATTTATCCTAAAGCAATTACCACTAGCAAACTCACTTTTTATTGCATAATCCACCAAGGATTTCATGTTTTTGATATTCTGATAATTTCAATAACTTATGTACTTAGAGCACCTTTGGACAGAATTATGTCAGATACTCATGACCCAAGTTTGTGGTAAAAGATACAAAATTTGTGGGTAAATATCACATAATCATATATTACCATCGAATCTACGTAAATGGGTATAACCTTCGAGGCTAAATGTTTGCCCACGTCATTTCAATATTGATGCGTGAGATTGCACCCCTCGCAAAAAGGTTTTACTTCTCAAGGAATCTTGAGAAGCTTGCAATCCCCACCAGGCAGTGTACCTGACCGATGTACTATAGTGTAGTGGCAAGTACCGGGGGATTGATCGTTCTCTAGGGGAATAGTGTCGTTAGGATTGAAAAAACTACTCTAATAGGTCTAAGGGTGAGGGAAGATTCTTTTTGTATTTTTATACTTTATTGAAAGCAAGTAAAAATCTCGGTTTTGAAGGAGTGGGCGGAATTAGTTGCTAGTCAACTAACCCAAATGACTACTTATGCAATTAAAATAAAATAACAAGAAAGTAAATGTTTGTGAAAACTTATATGGAGAGAAGTGTGTTTACTTAGATTTCCTTACTCCCTAACTATCTTTTATTGATTGATTAGTGTGTATTAATTGCGTGGATGACGGATTGTATTCCTTAATACCATTCGTAGGGGTGTGTACGGACTTCCCCTAACTCTATGAGCTCCTACTTCACTCCTATGTCGAGCCGGCTAAGAAGCTCCTAACATGGGATCATTAGAATTCGCTCATGCATTAAATACAATCAAATAACCTTAGTACACCTTGGTTCTTGTTTCTTAAGACGTTCAAGCATGTTACCAACCGGAAGTCTGCCAGTTTTCTTAAGCCTAACATCGATAATCACCCATCCAATACAATTAATAACACACCATTCAATCAATAATCAATAGTTAGGTTTCATTAGATCAAAGCAAACACAAAGGAAACCTAGCCTAGCATGTTAAATAAAAGACAATCGTAAGATAAAATCAAACAACACATAGACATATTGAATGATTAATTGATTACTTATCTTCAATGTAACATGAGAGATCGAAGGGTATAAAACCCTTAAAAAAGCTGCAAAAATCGTCTAGGGTTTCTCTCTTAAAAGTTCCACAGTAATGACTAAAAATTATGAGAATACATATAGAAAATCAGATCTGACGGCGTCACGTATAAGCTTGACGTCGTCACGCCGCCGTGGTTAGGGTTTCTTGATGGCCTTCTTGACGCTGTCTCTCCAAAATCCATTATGGCTTATCAGGGTCTGACAGCGTCATGTATGACCTTGACGCCGTCTGGAGTACTATTCCAGCAGATTTTTGGCACTTTGTCGAATTCTTCACTTTTATGCTCCAAAAACGTCCAAAATGCTTCCTTTTCCAGAATTTCTCCCAAAAGTACTTAAAATGCCAAAAGGAACGATTTAGGGCGATATTTGATCAAATAAATACGATTTAGGGCTTAAATGTCCCCCAAAAAGCGGTACACTTTTCGCCTTATCAAATATGTAGGTAACTTTACCCATAATTGTTCTTGTGGGTGAATGCATACTTTTTGGGGGTAAATTTTTTGTGGAACTTTGTTTAATCCACGGGATTACCCATATACGTTGTTGTGGGCGATTTTTGAGTATTTTTACTCACAAATATGATCATATGTGTAAAAAAATTGATGGGGTGAATATTTCTCCTCTCTTTTCAACTAGAGGAGTACCGATGGAATCGGGGAGGATGAGACCCCTACTTAAGATCTGCTTCCCGAGTGTTACTACTCGAGGATCAGCCAAGGAGAAGTGAAAGTTGCATTACAGAAGATGGGAAGAAACAAAGCAGTTGGCCTAGACCAAATACCCATAAAAGCTTGGAGGTGTTTAGGATATGAGGGGTTAAAATAGTTGACCTCCCTTTTCAACAAGATCTTCTTAAGCACTAAGATGCAAGAAGAATGGAGACTCAGTGGAGTTATCTCTATCTAAAAGAACAACGGCGACGTACGAGTGTGTAGCAAATATAGGGGTATTAAACTTTTGGGTCACATCATGAAGTTCTAGGAGAGAGTTATCGAGAGAAGACTGAGAAGGGAGACGAGAGTCTTAGAGAACCAGATTGGTTTTATGCTAGGAAGGTCCTCAATTGAAGTTATTCACCTCATTGGAAGTCTCTTGGAGAAGTATAGAGAAAGACAAAGAGACCAGCATATGGCTTTCCTCGACCTAGAAAAGTGTAACACCCCCTAAAATTTAACCATAACAGCGGAAGACTTTTTATAATTTACAGCGGAAGACTTTTTTTTTTAAATAACAGTGGAAGACTTTTTGGGTGTTACTTCGAGGATCTTTTCACCGTCACAGAAACAACACAAAGTGATGTTTAAAAATTTACTTTATTCCAAAATACCATATAATAAGATGTTCACATTTTAACAAAACATTTATTTAATATGAAATAAAGTATTTGTTTAAGTCCACATGCCCACTCCGTGCCTTCATAATTCTTCTTGTTTAGTTCCTGAGATAAACATGCTAAAAGTCAACATAAAGTTGAGTGATATTCATAGGTTTGAAAGTTAAACAGTTGAACACAAGATATAGTCATTTATTGCAAACGTATGCAATCAAACAAGTTGAAAAGAATTCACAAATACCCGTTATTGCATTAAGCTCATGACACTCAACGATTTGACAGCCAATCATACTTAATAATATGACGCAATATAATAATATGCCCCCAAGATAGGTCTTTGCCAGTAACCTATGTTATCCAAATAATGTGCGTTTGGTAGTTTTCTCCAACGACCAAACGGGGATTGTCAGCCCCAAATAGATCTATTCACAGTTATTTACGTTCACTCATCAAGTGATTAAGGTTCATGATCGAGGGTCTTTTGGCAATAGCTACTTAAGCAATAATAACGGTCAGCCGGTATATCAATACCAAAATAAAAGACTTGTGTTCGGTTTTTAAGCATGTATCCCCCCCCACATAAAACAGTTGAAAAGTGGGCTATGAACTCACCTCAGTAGTACAGTTGTATCGTAATCTCAACAAAGCAAGGAAACGGCTTCACACACAACCTAAAAGATAATGCAAGTTTCAGTTGATAGTCTAAGTCCGGTTTTATCACGAATAATAGTTATTTAGTTACGAACAAAACTCATGTTTGTTTAAATGCTTAAAGTTCAAAAACGAAGTTATATATAAATATAACTTGTAAGAATATTGATCGATGAATGACGGAAGGTCATCATAATTAAGTCACATGAGGAATCACGAATAAAGAGATTATGTCACGTGTCGTTATATAACGTTAATATTAATTATATAACGTGTATATATATAAATCTTATCTCGTTCTTTAATTCCGATTACACGTTCTTTCATATAATCATTAATATTATTTTTATAAAATAATATTTACAGAAAAATCCTTAAGTTTACAGAATATACAGTTTCTACCATAAGTTTATAATTTTTACACTTTTAGTCCCCGGTTAAGAAATTTTGCAAAGTTAGTCCAAAATTCACCAAATTCAAAGTTTAACATTTTTATCTTTTAAATAAGCTCAAAACATTCCAATAAGTTTATTTCAACAGCTTATGAGCTTATAAAGTGCTTATTTTTCTTAATGGGCCTTAACGATTCATAAACAAAGCCCAATAAGGTTTTTAGGTCCATTGGGCTAACGAAAGTTTTGGGCCTGAGTTTAGACTCATTTTAGGAGTGTAAAAATATTGGACTTGGGCTCCCAGGCCCAGTATATCACATTGGTTTAGTGGGCTTAAGATAAGCCCACGTTTTGGCTTATATTTTTATAAAAACTGAGTTTTTGTTGCTACAAAACGGGTCGAGTACAAGGTGTAAACCAACTTATTAGGTCGAATAAAAAGTGTCTTGTGATTGTCCAATAAGCTGTTAATGAGGTCGAGTTTTAAAAAGAACACGTTATATGTCGAATTTAGAAATGGTAAGACCAAAATGATCGAGCAAACTCATATGTTGACAACTGCTCAACACTTAGAAAATTTCTAAGTGTTGAGACTTTAATCGAATGGTCCAAGAGGTCTCAAAAGTGGTCGTATACATTGAGTAAACATTGTTTTTATACTCGTAACTTTATGTGGCTCGTTTGTTAATATGGTTATACCACGTACTAAACTTTATATATATCGAATAAAAACAATGTGTCGTATTTATATAATTCAAAATAATTACGAGAGAAAATCGAATGAAAATGGAAATAGAAATAAAATCAAGGTTCTCCTTTCTCACCTCACCACTTAGGGTGGAGATTTCTTAGTCGTTTGGTTCGAGTTGGATTAAAGGAGAAACGTAGACTTGTTCACGACACACCAAGGTTCACAACGAGCAAAGGTTCACTTTCTTGGATCACTTGGACAACTCGTATGCCTAGCAAACTTCTCGTCCCAATTCCTTATTAAAAACCTCACGTAAACTTGTGTAGTGTATGTTTTGAGTGTGTGTGTTGAACTGAGTTTGCATGGATCGTTATAAAGACTTGTGAGGGGGTTGTGACAAGGGAAAGAAGCCAAACTTGTGTTGTGTTGTCTCGTTAAGGAAGAGAGGTGCCCATTTCTTGCCCAATCGCAAGCTAGCAACTAAGAGAATATGTAAGACTGAATCCTATTCATTCCTGACATCAAATAATGAGTATAGTGTTCGAATGGATGCAATTGGTGAGCTTGTGAGGTTGTTAGAACATTGTGGACACGTTTTGAGTTATCCCTCTCATGTGACTTCATCGTTTTACTTTGTTCGAATATAAGGCAGTGAACGAGTGAGTGAGGTCGCGACATTTATCATTCTCCAATCTATGCTGGGATGTTAATTGAGTTGTGAAATAATTTGGCTAGTTCGTGTGTCGAAATCAAAAGAAAATGGGTGCGTTTTGGGGGCTGGTCGCGTTTGGGAACAAAAAAAAAAGAAAGAAAAGAAAAATATAACTAAGTGTGTATTGGGCTGGGCTTGTGTTGCTCGGCCCAACAAGAAAAGAAAGAAAAGAATAAGATAAGGGTCCGTTTGGCTTAGCAGTTGGGTTTAAGGCCCATTGGGTCACGTAGGCCCACTTGGCAAGTTTCACGGGTCGGGTTACGATCCAATAATATTAGTGAGTGATTTCGGGAATTTTCGTAGGCTCGGGAAATGTATAATTATTATACGGTAAATAAACGAAACTTATGTTTATAAACGTTTAAAATATATTCGCGATAATTAGACTATCTAGGTTTGTGTGTAAGCATCGTTCCTAGGTAAATGATCATTTCACAATGTCATAGAGATTCACATAATACGTCATGCATAAAAAAAAATTTGTCACTCGTAAAAAGGGGATATTAAATAATGAAATACCTTTATTCCAGTTTACGTATTTACTAATCGTACGGGAATTTACGAGAAGCTACAGTACATACCCCTTACAGTGAATTCCGTCCCGGAATTCGAGTCTAAGATGGTTGCCACGGGTGTTTATGAGAAAAGATGTGGGTACTTGGTGCGAATTTGATCCTCGCGTTCCCAAGTATACTCCGGTCCTCGTTCGGAGTCCCAACGAACTTTAACGATAGGTATACGGTTATGCTTAAGCTGTTTGATTTCCCTATCCATGATTTCCACTGGTTCTTCAGTGAAAATGAGTTTCTCATCGAGTCAAATTTCTTTCAGTGGGATGATGAGAGATCATCCGACAAACACTTCTTGAGATTTGACACATGAAAAGTGTCATGAATTCTACTAAGTTCTTCTGGTAATTCGAGTTTATAAGCAACAGGTCCAATCCTTTCCAGGATGTTAAAAGGACCTATATATCGTGGGTTCAACTTTCCACGCTTTCTGAAACGTATCATTCCTTTCCAAGGTGATACTTTTAACAAAACTCGGTCTCCAACTTGGAAATCCATAGGTTTTCGTTTTAAGTCGGCATAACTCTTTTGCCGGTCTCTGGCAGCTTGTAAACGTTGTTTGATCTGAACTATCTTTTCCGTAGTTTCATGTACAAGGTCTGGTCCAGTAAGTTGTACTTCTCCAACTTCTGCCCAACAAACAGGTGATCTACACTTTCTACCGTAGAGAGCTTCAAACGGTGCTGCTTTTATGCTGGCATGATAACTATTGTTATAAAAGAATTCAACTAAAGGCAAATGTTTATCCCATCCTTTTCCAAAGTCGATGACACATACTCGAAGCATATCTTCTAAGGTTTGGATGGTTCTTTCGCTTTGACCATCGGTTTGAGGGTGATATGCAGTGCTCATATCTAGCTTTGTTCCTAAAGCTTTTTGCAAAGATCCCCAGAAATGGGATGTGAAACGACTATCACGATCGGATATGATTGAAATCGGTACTCCATGCCGAGATACTATTTCCTTTATGTATATTTGAGCNCAACACTTAGAAAATTTCTAAGTGTTGAGACTTTAATCGAATGGTCCAAGAGGTCTCAAAAGTGGTCGTATACATTGAGTAAACATTGTTTTTATACTCGTAACTTTATGTGGCTCGTTTGTTAATATGGTTATACCACGTACTAAACTTTATATATATCGAATAAAAACAATGTGTCGTGTTTATATAATTCAAAATAATTACGAGAGAAAATCAAATGAAAATGGAAATAGAAATAAAATCAAGGTTCTCCTTTCTCACCTCACCACTTGGGGTGGAGATTTCTTAGTCGTTTGGTTCGAGTTGGATCAAAGGAGAAACGTAGACTTGTTCACGACACACCAAGGTTCACAACGAGCAAAGGTTCACTTTCTTGGATCACTTGGACAACTCGTATGCCTAGCAAACTTCTCGTCCCAATTCCTTATTAAAAACCTCACGTAAACTTGTGTAGTGTATGTTTTGAGTGTGTGTGTTGAACTGAGTTTGCATGGATCGTTATAAAGACTTGTGAGGGGGTTGTGACAAGGGAAAGAAGCCAAACTTGTGTTGTGTTGTCTCGTTAAGGAAGAGAGGTGCCCATTTCTTGCCCAATCGCAAGCTAGCAACTAAGAGAATATGTAAGACTGAATCTTATTCATTCCTGACATCAAATAATGAGTATAGTGTTCGAATGGATGCAATTGGTGAGCTTGTGAGGTTGTTAGAACATTGTGGACACGTTTTGAGTTATCCCTCCCATGTGACTTCATCGTTTTACTTTGGTCGAATATAAGGCAGTGAATGAGTGAGTGAGGTCGCGACATTTATCATTCTCCAATCTATGCTGGGATGTTAATTGAGTTGTGAAATAATTTGGCTAGTTCGTGTGTCGAAATCAAAAGAAAATGGGTGCGTTTTGGGGGCTGGTCGCGTTTGGGAACAAAAAAAAGAAAGAAAAGAAAAATATAACTAAGGGTGTATTGGGCTGGGCTTGTGTTGCTCGGCCCAACAAGAAAATAAAGAAAAGAATAAGATAAGGGTCCGTTTGGCTTAGCAGTTGGGTTTAAGGCCCATTGGGTCACGTAGGCCCACTTGGCAAGTTTCACGGGTCGGGTTACGATCCAATAATATTAGTGAGTGATTTCGGGAATTTTCGTAGGCTCGGGAAATGTATAATTATTATACGGTAAATAAACGAAACGTATGTTTATAAACATTTAAAATATATTCGCGATAATTAGACTATCTAGGTTTGTGTGTAAGCATCGTTCCTAGGTAAATGATCGTTTCACAATGTCATAGAGATTCACATAATACGTCATGCATAAAAAAAATTTTGTCACTCGTAAAAAGGGGATATTA
Source organism: Artemisia annua (assembly GCA_014162995.1). Lineage (NCBI taxonomy): Eukaryota > Viridiplantae > Streptophyta > Magnoliopsida > Asterales > Asteraceae > Artemisia > Artemisia annua. Next base: position 30,477 of record LBNU01001814.1, on the reverse strand, counting down.
AATAATGAAATACCTTTATTCCAGTTTACGTATTTACTAATCGTACGGGAATTTACGAGAGGCTACAAAAAGGCCTATGATAGTGTCTCACATGAATTGATTTGGAGATCTTTGATTGATAAAAGAACCCCAAGGAGGTACTTAAAAGTCGTTAAGGATATGTACGAGGGGGTGAAAACCCACGTATGATCCACAGTGGGGATCACAGAGTTTTTCCCGGTGGAAGTGGGACTTCACCAGGGATCGGCCATTAGCCCTTACTTCTTCGTCTTGATTCTTAATGAGCTATCACGAGGAATTCAAGAGTGTATCCTTTGGAGCATGATATTCACAGACGATATTGTGTCGGTGGCAGAATCGGCGAAAGGGTTAGACAGCATATTTGAGCACTTGAAGGAGGCCCTTGAAGACAATGGCCTTCGAGTAAGCAAAGAGAAGACTGAATACCTGAGATGTGACTTTGGTAAATCGAGATCGGCCATAACAAAGAGACAAAAGTTCGTATTGATAACAAAATCCTCCATCCAAAGGAGTCTTTTTTATATTTGGGTTCGGTGATACACAAATCAGGGAGGATAGATGATGATGTAACCCACCGTATTAGAAGAAGCTTGAGATATGGAGGGCGGCGTCAGGAGTACTATGTGATAAGAAAGTCCGCTTTAAGCTAAAGGAAATCTTTTTTAGGGTGGTAATTAGACTTGCTATGTTGTACGGGTCAGAGTGTTGTCCTATCACAAAATCTCAAGCAAACAGATTGACGGAACTGAGAATGCTAATGTAGTGTACTTGTGGCAAAACCATGTCTGTCATGATTCCGAACAGAGTTTTCAGATCAGTTCTTGAGGTTAAATCTATTATCTCGAAGATGAGAGAATGAAGGTTAAAGTGGTTTGGTCATGTCAGGAGGAGGCCACAATCACCACCTGTAAGGAGAGTTGAAACGCTTATAGTCAATGGTCTAAGAATGAGGGGTAGACCTAAACTTCGGTGGGAGGATAAACTTAACCAAGACATGAAGGAAATTCTGTTGTCTGAAGACATGCCCTCAGGTAGGAATGCGTGGAGAGATACGATAAGAATTTGCGGGTAGTTTTGGGCTAGGTTGTTTGAGGGTAGTTTCCATTTAGGCCGTTTCATCCCTAGCCAGTTCCCTTTAGGCTCTAGGAGTTTTTGTGGCTTCTTTTGTCCCTTCTACTTTGTGTTAGCTATAGGCTCCTTTGTGTTGCCATGCTTTGTCCTTATTTGCATTTTGACCCTTTCTAGCTTGCGTCTTTCTTGGGGCCCTTACCCNAGTTTTTGGCGGTGTTTGCATTCTTATGTTTATATGGGTTTCTGCCTATATGCTCTGTATGCTTGGTTTCTTGTTTTTTCCTTCCTTTTTTTTTGGGTCTTTTTTTGCAACGTTTGCTTATTTATGTTCTTTGGATGGTTTCCTGCCTATCTGCTTTGCTTGTATGCATGCTTGCTTCATTCCTTTGTCTTTTTCATGCTTTTTCTTGTCATTGTGCACTTTCACCGCTTACTTTCTTACTTGCCCATTTTATCAGCACTCTCATCGCGCACACTTGCCGAAGGTCTTCTTAGAGGCAGTCTCCTTACTCTCGTGTTTATCCTGAGTTAGTGGTAGGATCTGTCTACATCCTATCTCCGCCATACCCCGCGCCTGCAGGGTTGGGTATGTTGTGTAAAAACCTTGAATTCAAGGTCGATGATTACCTATGAAATTAGCAATATAATTTTAATATAAACAAAATTCAGCGAATTTTACTGTTCAATGAATAGTAAATCCCATAACAAAAATGGCAAAATTCATCCCTGTGGCTTACTTGCATTACATAAATAGTCCTTAAAAATTAGCAAAAATCATTCTTTTCGTTTATTACTGCTACAGAAACAGTCCATGAGTTAAATCTAAGAACTATTTGTGTAAGAAAAAGTTATAGAAACGGTCCTTGTCAATTACTTTCCTTTACGTAGAACATCCTCATGTGAAAAAAAAATTGTAAAAATCATCCTTGACGTTAATTGTTAGTACAAGATCAGACCCTGAGTTAAATCTAGAAACTATTGGTGTAAGAAAAACTTACAGAAATAGTCCTTGTCAGTTACTTACCTTTACGAAAAACATCCCTAAGTAAAAAGTTACATAAATATTCTCTGTCACTTACGTCACTTTACGTTCCTAAATTTTTAATAAGTAATAATAATAATGATTTTATTGATTTTAAGTATTACGTAAATATTTTTACCTTTTAAATATTAATTAGAATTTAATTGTATATGTTTAAAACATTTATACATCAAAGCTAAAACTTATTTAAATGATATTTAGAATAATATAATTTTTTCCATACGTAAAACCCCGCATCTTGCAGCGGAGCGCTCGTAAAAAAAAAATCCTTGTTTACCCACGGTAGTTGAATTTGTAGGTGATCGGTAGGAAACATTTTTGCGCAAAGAATTTACTCATAAGTTACACATGATAGACAATGATATTGGTGATTTTGTGGGCAAAATTGTAAGAAATTAGTGGGTAATTGAAACTGTTTTCTAAACTGTTATTTATGGGTAATATTTGGGTGAATACCCATATATCAAATTTTGTGTAAATCACCATCCTCAATTGTCATAATTCTTGTGGTGTCGATGGGAAGTAGATTATGCCATTAGTATAAAAGGATTTTTATTTTTATTTATTTATTTATTTTATTATTATTATTATTATTATTATTATTATTATTATTATTATTATTATTATTATTATATATATATATATATATATATATATTTTTTGAAAATGACTTAAGTACAATCAAGGATTCTAGTTGATGACTTGAAGATGTGTCAACTAATAATAGCCGTTTAATTTATATAATTAAGTATAATCCTATTTAAGTATAGACTATTTATATCTCATACGTTAATAAAATTAATTGGTACCGTAATTGCAACTTCTTAATAAAAATGGTGCATCTAGTCCTACTAACCAATGTGTTTGTTGTCGACTCCTGGCCTGCAGTTTATTAACCAGTTACTTTTATTAAAAAAAACCACTAACTAGTATATGAACTTATTAGTATTTCCGTCTCACAGAACATGATTACATAAACACTAAAGGGTTGTTTGGTTTGTAAGAAAGAATTACTGTAGATATGGGAATGGTAATGGCTTTGTGAACCCACTATTTTTGGTAGGTATAAACTAAATATGCTTATATTTATGAGTTTCATTCTCATTAATGAGTTTCATTCTCATTTTGAAAGACTAAGGGTGTGTTTGGTATGCTGTCATGAATGACAATGGTTATGAGTTTGATAGTAGTGGTGGGTCTCTTACTTATAAAAGATCAATACCTAGCTCTCTTGATGTATATGGAGTATGGATTATATCTATCATTTATTACCATAGTGGTGTACCTCCCTATCTTAAACAAAAACTTTTAATCACTTTCATAATAATAGTCTTATTACCATAGTGGAATACCAAACCACCTTAAACCTGAGAATAGAAGTCATTCTTTTATTTTCGTACTCTTCAACCAAACACCCTCTAAGTCTTGCTGCCTGAAATAGGAATGCGTCTTTGAATAAATCCTAACCGATTTTGGTGTATGTCAAATCATTAGTGTCAAAATATATATAGACTCAAAATATTATCCAAACTTTACCGGTACACAGTTCTAATTACCACATTTAAGTTGTATTTTTCATATGTGTTGGTTACATATTACTGAATACGTAGTACTCCGTAATTGATATCGGGAGTTTGGGACCACTGGTGGCGTCTATACTTTTGGTCCCATTAAAGATTATTAAAGACATAGAAGTATCCAAAATTCATCGGTAACAACTGTATATATTCTTACAATTATTTTACACATACTGATCATCATCATCATCATCTTTATTATTTCTATTCGATCTACTCCGTATTTCATGCTAATAATTAATGAAACAAAAAGACAAAGCACTTTAATCTTATTATAAACTTATCGACATGTATATAACCATTAAACCCCACAACAGTAACTTTATCATACATTACAAATCCAGCAGGACTAAAAATGATTAGATGCATGAAAATTTTAGCCGTAATATAAAAATTATCACATTGATTTTCACTCAACTTTGAGTTTAATTTTCACCTATTACTAATGTAGCTAAACAAGCTAGACTAGCTAGAAATTTTTTTTTCTAAAAGGATAGCATTTAAGAAATACGAGCAATTACGTTACAAAAATGCATGATGTTTTGAAAACCCGAGGCTCATCTTTATTTCGTCCATGTAACCAACTGCACTCAATTTTTTTTTGATAACATTATTCATTGAAAATAACATGTGTTATACTTTTTGTGGCTATTGTTATATTGGATATTTTTCGTGTCGACCAGCTATTTAACAACCCATGTGTTTTTGCATGATTACGACGTTTGTAATATATTGGTTTTTGATATTTGCCCTGACTAAATCGTTGACTCTATAACTATAGCTGAAATTCTTTAATGTTAAGATTTGGTCATCTGGGCATATATTTTACTCCGTAATATTTTTTTTCATGATATTTCGCCTTCTGCAATGTAGTTGACCTACCTTAATGTTACATTGTTGAACATTAAAAATATTGGTCATAAAAATTGCATGGCACTTGTTATTAAATTTTGATTATGTTGTGTGACTGATCTTGTGGTTACACTGTGTCCGAAAAAACAAACAAAACGTAATCACTACTTTGTCAAGACTAGCTTGGGATACTAACTTTATGCACATATCATCAGGTGATACATGCAAAATATCACTGAATATTTTGTACCCATTCTTGACAGAATGGTGTTTGTTAACTAATAACCCCAAAAGGTATGGCATCCTTAATTCTCTTTGTTCATACTGAGAGGTTTTACCATATCTGATTGCGAGTTGTATACGCATCTGATAATATGTTACACACATGAATTGAAAATAGATATTCCTAGTTTGCTTGGATCGACCTCTAAGGCCAAACCTAATACTATGGAAATTTAAATTTATATGTTGTCGCTCCAAATTATAACACTAAACTTTTCTAAGTTAGAGTATCTAATATATCTAATAGTGTTAAAACACGATTGTAAAACTTACCTTTGGAGTTTTGATATCCTCCTCCTCCTTGAATCCCTGGCATCACACACCACTATGACATGCAAAGAAATGAAAATTTATGCTTTTAACTATTGACCCTTGACTTAGGATCAAATGAGAAGAAACCTTAAAATGAGAAGGATGAGAAATGGCTATCACTACATATTAGAGATGCATCGATTTGAATTAGATGCATCCTTAATCTTTTAGATGCACCATAATACATTTTCTAGCTAAAAATTAGATGCATACACATATATTAGATGCATTTCATCAAGTTAGACGAATCATATGTATTTTTCATCCTCTACGGGCCAAATTTGTTGCTAGTACTACTTTGCATCCTTTTTACTTCAAAATCACTTTCGAAACTAATTGGGATGCATCTAAATGAATAGAGATGCATCTAATTCAAGTCGATGCATCTCAAATATGTGGTTATTGTTATTTCTCATTCTTCTCATTGTAGGAAACGGTGTACACTTTTATTAATAAATCAGATTACAAGAATAATAATAAAATTAACAGAAACCAAAAAACAGAAAATAAATAAAGACAAAATGGAGTAGAAGCAGAAGACAGACTCTAATAACGATTAAAGAAAAGAAAGCAGTAAAGGTAGGAACGAGGCTCGTTTAAACACGATTCCCTTAAAACAGATTCGCCGTCTGTTTCCCAGGGTACAACGTTCAAAGCTGTTGTACAGCCGGACTTGACTAAAAGATCACGGAAAGCTCTGAATGAAGCTTGCTGGAAATCGGATACAATGGAGCTGCGTTCTTTTCTGTAATCTAAACCGAATGAGTTATAGCTGTTCTCCAAGATTAAATTAAACAAATCTGTTATGTTAAAACACGATTTGCAGTAAAAAGATACGCACGTATGCGAGATTTCGGAGCTGCATTCGTGTCCGCAGGTCGCGCGGGCTCACATGAGTTCAGAAGCTTCGAACTCATTTTGGCCCAGAAATCCCACAATCTGCACCCCCCCTGCGCGCGCGTAGGTGTGGGAGTAAAACCCAACTAAAAGAATTTGATAGCAAATACCAAGATTATACCAAGATTCCCTAATAAATAAGAATTCACTTCATGTTTTGGGCGATGTGGGATGCAACATTTTTCCTATATATTGTGTTTCACGTGTCCCACTTTGAGACACGATTTCTCATTCATCTTAGCTCCATTTTGGACATATTTTAGCTCGTTGTGAAGCTCTCTTGGAGAAGAACAAAACGCCCCCAAGAAACATAAATATATGTAACATATACATACATTAAATTATGTCTAAAGTTTGCAAAAAACCACTTTGCAAACTCATTTTTCCAACATAACTATTATACCATCTTTTTCATGTCTTGAATTCTTAAAAGTACAAAGGATAACCGATTAATAAACAAATTGTTAGGCCACACAATCAAACACTCACAAACAAACAATAATATCAAAACATATTAACATACACAAATGCCGACGTTCCCACAAAGAACCATGCATCCTTATGTCAATTCTAGATCTCGATCATCCTCAATCCACACGTTCCGATATCTGTTGAACCCACATCATTGAATGCAACATATTAACAAAATAGTTTTTTTACCTTACACTTACCGACTGGTCGCATGAACCCGATTGAGAACATGGTCTTTAATGTAAATTCATCGCATGGTCCTCCTACACACCAGAACAAAGTAGACGCCACCTGTAATTCAAAAATTACTTTGCATGAACATGACTGCAATCCAAAAAATAACTAAAATAAATAGCCACTTACAAATTGAAATAATAATAATAATAATAATAATAATAATAATAATAATAATAATAACAATGGAGCATTAGTCCAACGGTTGGAGCACTTGTGCTTGAGTAAATAGACCCAAGTTAAAGTCCCATCCTTGGCATTTGCTTCATATAGGTACCCACCTCCGCAAAACCTATGGGCACACTAGAGAGACTTTGTGGAATAAAAGCTCAGGGGTCCGAGTCTTGGCTCGTGCTCACTCCAGTTGGTGCCCCGCTAGGCCAGGAGAGTTGCCGGAGCTATTCCTTGTGGGGTGGACAATGACTGGTGCCAAAAAGCACCCGGGGTCAGGGTGTTCCCGCCAATCTACACCTTTTGTAGAATAATAATAATAATAATAATAATAATAATAATAATAAAACCCCCTTGAACATCAATGTTTTCTTGCATACCTGTAATGAAGAAAACATAAAATTCCGTGAACTGCTCAAAGTTTTATTGCAAAATCATAACAACCGATTACCGATTTAAAGTTGCAATCACTGCCCCTAAGTAACATATTTGCGTAAACCAGTAGGTGTTTTAGCAACACAGAGAAATCTCTAAGGTTATAAATGAGAATAACATAACTCTGGGATATAATTCGAAACATTCCCCAATATATATGTTTTGTTTTGAAATGGCCAAGCACAAAACCCACCTGCGGCATTCAAATCTTTTGGAGGGCGACATAACTAAAGTCATTGTCAGGTGATTTTGCTTACTCATAAAAAAAAAACTATACGATCTTTATATTTGGACACTGAAATATATAACAATAGTTGATAGTTGATGTTTTTATTATTATTCTGTTTAGGCACTCCAAGTGTTTGATGTTTTGTCTGAGTAGGCAGTGGTTAAGTATTTGGTTTTTCTTGTGTTTACTTGAGAGTTGAAAGGTTCGGTAAAGGCGTAAGAGGTGATCTAGATGAACATTTAAATCATACGTGAGCATCGAGTGTCGATACTTGAATTTAAAGTAGGAGAATTGCAGATGATCCACTTTAATACCCCGTATGAAATGAACATGTGGAAACGTTTTTTGAAACTAGAATGTAGTTTTGTGAGCATTGTAAATATTTTATTTGCCCAACCAGCAGCATGGGATGCTGTATGCCAGTATAGTGGCCATAAGTGTTTGAAGCGTTGTTGCATACACTCTAACTCTCTAAGTTATAAACACCCCACCTAAATGATATGCCTCTACACGTACTTCTGCAACTTAGGTGATTTGTAAGTAATATTTGCTGCTGGCAACTTTGATTGTAGGACTACCCCGTCTCCAAATTGATCGGTAAAGTGAAAACCAGCTGATGCATATGCGTGCCACCATTGGGCGCAAATTTGTATCAAAACGCCCCTATATTATATATCATCAAGCTTTTGCTTATGGATTCACATATATTTTTATTGGACTTATGGTTATAGGGGCTAAATCTACATCCTGTATGTGTTTTTTCACACTTGTTTAGTCTTACACAGAACAATAACGCCCCTATCCTCTAGTGTAATTTTTTTCTTGTATCCTTGTTTACACTAGTTTAGTCTCTTGCTCAAATCTATTCCTATTACGATGTAACTTTTTCCATGTATACTTTCCCTAGCCTCTTGCTAGTATCTTCTAATATATCATCTGCCGTTTAATGACAAAAGTTTTCTGAAAGTACCCTGTTTGTTTTTTCCTGTGCCACACCCATATCTTCTTTAATTCAAAATCACGTTACTCATATTTCTACTGTATGAATTTTTTTGTCAGAATTCAAGAAAGCCATCTAGTAACTTGACCGAAATTGAAGTTATGATGTTTATGTGGTCTATCTATTGACTATAGATCCATCATCGATGTTATACTATCTCAAAGGGTTATAGATTAGTAAAGATGTGGTTACGCTGTAAAAACTCTCTTCATTGTATCGAGAGTTACACAAAATACTCAAAATTACCATGGATCCTCCAAACTTCCGGATTTTCAGACACATCCTTCAAAAAACAAAAGCTTGCACCTCTACAGGTCCCCTCTCTATCCATATCTCATGTGAATAAGCGCAATTGCGTTTCAACAGCATTTAAATGAAATTTTAGCCATTTAACATTATTTGTCCTCTTCAAATGTATTTTCTTTTGAAGGAGCGTACAATGGTAGACCGCCGCAGGCTGTGTGCTAAAGGAGGAGATGGTGGCAATGGCTGCATTAGCTTCCACAAGAGTCGACACGAGCGTCGTGGTAAAGCTGACGGTGAGCAATTATGTCTGTATAAGTATTTTATCGAGTCTTTTAAAGTCCATATTCAGATCGCACAGCTGTATTAATTTTTATTAACTTGGTATTATTGTATATGAAACTTAAAACTTTCGTGATTTGTGGTATGTAGGTGGCAATGGCGGAAAAGGTGGTGACGTGATACTAGAATGTTCCCGGACAATATGGGATTTAAGCAGCCTGCAACATCATATTGTTTGTACTTTTTCCCTATTTCTCTTCTTAATTTATCACCTACACTAATCCATCCAATCTCATTCTCCATGCAAACACTAAATCACACATATCATATCTTCATCTGTGGTGATTTGACGTTGTGTTTTTTATCTGATGGGTAAAACGGGTAAATTTAACAAAGGAAACAGCGTCAAAAGTTGCACAAGCTTGTATTTAAAATATAACCTCCTAAATATCTTTATCTAAAACTATATATTATAATTGGAATAATTTTGTGTAAATCATATTTGATACACTAATTATATGTTAGACATTATTTGTTTGGAGAAATTTGTTTGGGGTCTATCTGACCCGTAATTAAGCTATTTTAAGTTTTTGACACATTACCAAGCCACCGTTTTTTTCCATACTGAATCTGTACTTTGAAATAATATGATTGTATTTTACAGAATGCAAAGAGAGGGGGGCATGGAACTTCGAAAAATAAAATAGGAACCCGAGGCGATGACAAGGTTACATATATTTCATTCCCTCTTTTTTTCCTGGAAACTTTCAACAAAAATGAAACAATATTGTTCATCACCAATTTGTTATTAATTAGGTTGTTCTGGTACCTATTGGCACTGTACTTCATCTCATTGAGGGTGACATGCCGTCTATGGTTAGGAAGAGCTCCTCTGAACCTTTGAACCCTTGGGAAATTCCTGATACCCTCGAGAATGATCTACATGGAAGTGTCTACAAAGAATCTACTTTTAGCAAGAAAAAAGGGAACGTTAATAAAGACATGAAAATACCTAAACTTTCTTCAAGTACGGGTAACAAGTCAACTGTGGATTCGGAAAGTTTCGACTTTTATGACGAAGAAAAGATGAGTTCATGGGAAGCTCGAGTCACTGGAAATGGTGTGTCTGAATCAGACGAGATGGAAGACACTGAAGATGAAGAAGAAGAAGAACATATTGAATATAATGTTGCTGAGTTGACCGAACCTGGTCAACGGATAGTAGTTGCTCATGGAGGTGAAGGTGGTTTGGGCAATGTTTCTCTCTCAAAATCGTATAAAAACTCAAATCATAAGAAACATGATGGGTTAGAAAAAGTAGATAATATTGAAGTGGAGGAAGACGAGGCTGAAGATAATTCATCACTCACAATTGGTTCTTCTGGTTCAGAATCAGTTCTTATATTAGAGCTTAAGAGCATAGCCAATGTTGGTCTTGTGGGGATGCCGAATGCTGGTAAAAGTACACTCTTAGGAGCTTTATCTAAAGCACAGCCAAGAATAGGCCATTACGCCTTCACTACTTTAAGGCCTAATTTAGGAAAGCTAACTTATGATGACTTGTCAGTCACAGTTGCCGATATTCCAGGACTTATAAAAGGGGCCCACGAAAACCGTGGACTTGGCCATGCTTTTCTTCGCCACATAGAACGGACTAGAGTTCTTGCTTATGTTCTAGACTTAGCTGCAGCATTAGATGGTAGAAAAGGCGTCCCACCATGGGAACAACTAAGAGACTTGATTTTAGAACTCGAGTTTTATGATGAGGGTTTGTCGGGCAGGCCAGCATTAGTTGTGGCTAATAAAATTGACGAGGCAGGGGCTGAAGAAGTATATGATGAATTAAGAAGCAGGGTGCGCGGTGTAAACATTTCCCAGTTTGCGCAGTTTTGGAAGAAGGTGTGCCAGAGCTAAAAGACGGNAAAAGACGGCCTTAGGATGCTTGTGAGTGGCGAGGACTCGAATAGCCTAACATTGGATGACATTGATCTTGATTAGGATAATCTTTTTGCTTAGTAATACCAAATTAGCGCATGGATATGGTGCCAAACGAAAGCACTGTTAATGGCAAACAATCAGTTTTGTTTCAGCTGGTATTTGATAATGGACACGCTATTGTTAAAGATGATGCTGCAGTTTCATGATATAAATGCTGCTAAGTGCACTGTAAGTTTATCTTTGCAATTTTGCATACCGTTAGTCGCAAAGGACCTGATGGCAATTCTGGGGTACTACTCATTCATTCAATCATATGGCAATGTGATCTAGACATCTAGTCAGCATTCTGACAAAATGAAGGGTAAGTCTCTATTATTGGTTTCAATGTCAATGTGAAGATGTAACAACTGAGATGATATTGGGTTTTGTCTTCTTCATTGTACTTGTCTTGAATCATTGCACTGGCCCCTTCCCAAACATTATTTGACAATGATTGAGTTTATTTTATCTTGTTTCAGCATATAAAAAAAAAAAAAAAAAAAAAAAAAACGTAAGTTTCCATGAAATATTGATGCATACTAAAATAGGGTAATGCTCAAATGAGAAGATTTCTTAAAATGTACCATAATATTGAAAAACAAAATTAACACATCTTGTTTTGCATGAGTTTGTTGAGACCATCATTTGATTTTAGCAAAGCATAGCATGGAATTTTATTAATGATAAAAGGTGCTATTCTATGTGTCATAAACCAGAAATAAAGCTCGCGCGTTNAAATGTACCATAATATTGAAAAACAAAATTAACACATCTTGTTTTGCATGAGTTTGTTGAGACCATCATTTGATTTTAGCAAAGCATAGCATGGAATTTTATTAATGATAAAAGGTGCTATTCTATGTGTCATAAACCAGAAATAAAGCTCGCGCGTTTCAGCGGTGTATTTTTGGATTACTTAAATTGTTTAAGTATTTTACATTTTTTGCACAAAAAAACATTGCATGTCTATATAAATTGATTTCTTGTGTTTTCATATAATTAAATCGTAGAATACAATTTATATTCTTTATCTATTGATCTAACGTAATTATTAAATATTCAATTAGTATATATTGTTTTACTTTTAATTAAATGGTTTACGTTATAAAAGTAAGACATATAGAAAAAGTTAAAGCTTTTTCATAAACTAGTATTTAATTATCATAATAAGTCTCCTGTCTATATCATTCAAATATTTGTAATCATGACCTATTACTGAAAAATGAGAAATCTGATCTTTTTTATTTTAATTTAAATATCTTTTTTATCGATATATTGTAATAAGAAATCTGCTAAACATTTATTTAATATTTGATAAATAAAATTTGTTATATAAAATATTAATAGGAAAGTAAAAGGTTAATGTAGTTTTCATAACTTGTTACATGATTTAAGGGTGTGTTTTGCATTTTTCTTATTAAGTTTATATATATTATTTGCAAATGTAAAGAAATAAAGTTTAGGGTGGTTTTTACGAATTGTTAGATAATTTAAGTATCTGTTTGAATTTTATTTTAATTTTGATAAAAACATGTATTAAACTTAAAGCTTTTTTATAAAATCGTACTGATAAAACGTATATTAAACTTAAAGTTTTTTTTTATAAAATCGTACGTTAGTCAAAAGTATTGCAATATTTGGCTTATTTTGTTTGCAATTCAAAGATTTTTGCATCGATATATTTTTATTTATAAGGGAATTGCTAAATATCTGTTAGATATTTGACAAATAAAATTTCTTTATAAAAAAAAAGCGTAAATAACTAAACAAACCGGGTAATTTTTGTAACTTTTAACATAGTTCATGGGCAGTTTTAAAAAAAAGATTTTTGAATTTTCTTTAACCCCACAAAAGGATGTCGTGGTGTATGCAATGTACGATTGATCAATAGCTTCTAGACACGGTAACCTTGAAGACTTTAATGATGAAAATGGTGTTTACTGTTTAATTTAGACGTTCATTTACTATCTAAAGATGCTAACTTTGAATGTTTACTGGATGAATGAAGCATGTTTCAATCCAGTGTATCACTATTGTAACTTGTGTAAAGTTTTGATATTAATATAAATTCACCATTTGCACCAAAAATAAAACCAAGCGACAAACATGCATGGAGCAGGAAAACTGCTTCGCGCCTTCGCTAATTTGGAGTAAACGTCTATATTCACGGATGGTCTTATCTATTGTCAATCAATCACCTTTTTCCAAAAGTAGTGACGAGTGAAATCAACTCACACTTGTACTAAACTCACTCAAGAAATTAGTCATTGATCGTATCCATTTGTTACGATTAATCGTGTGATACGACCTGCCGTTTCCTTAAGCAAACTGACTTCCATCTTAATGGTAACATGATTTCAAAATTGCTTAAAAAATCAATAAATTTGTAACATATTGATATAAATTAATATTGATGAAAAATTAGTTGTGCTTAACAATTACTGTAACATGTAGTGACATTTATTAGATTGTAATAGTCCACGTAGTATTAAAATCATACGTCAGAACATCCAAATTTAATCCAGGATGCAAAACTATTAGCAATGACCAATTTCTCAAAATTTGTTCTAAACTATGTTTTGGCACAAAAACGTTTTTATGACATTTGTTACTGGGATTTTGGATTTCAAAATATGTATAGATCTATTTTTGATCGTATTATAAACATCTTACAAGGAAAACATAAATATGGCCTATTTTATGAATGATGAGACAATTAATGACTTCAGCTAGATTATGAGGTATTGAGGTATATAAATGTAGTCAGTTTTGTCATTCGGTTTGGATGATGGGTAATATCAATAATGTTTGCATGAACGTAGTAATGTGATGAAGAGAGGTGGTGATGGCGGTGATTGATGTCTATAAATTGATTAATTTGTGGTGGAAAAGTTGAAAAAGAGGGTGGTGACAATAGTGGAGAAAAGGTTGAAGAAGATATGTGTTTGAGTTAATGTGTGAAGGTCGGTGTGCGTGTTTAAATGTGTACGTGTTATTAGGGTGTTCGGATATGAAATGACGAAAAGATGATACAATCCTTGCAGCTAACGAGGTTTTTAGTGAGCGTTAGAGTTTTGGACTGTAAGAGAGTGAAAGACGTGATGTTGAGGACTACGGGTGCACTTTCCCCGATTTCAGGACCATATCGGCAATACGCCTAGACCTTGGGGACCAACAATTGTAATTTACACATATTTTATTATTGAAATTGTTTAACATAAGAGTATATCGGTAAGAGACTTGCACAAAACAGGAAAACATGTATAACTGAAAAATATTGTTCGTCGAAAATGTTAATTAAACGATGCCGCTTCGCAAAATGCGGTTACGCTGCTAGTGATTTAATTTTGCTATTTATAAACGTGATCAACCCAACTGTTGATGGAAAATTCAATGATATGATAATCTTCGAAGACTATTTTGAAAAACAGGATAAAGTGTTGTTAATTTAATGAAAAAGAAGACACCTTTTTATAAAGTAAAGTGTGGATACCTTCATCACCATCCTTTTTTTTTTTGTCACATAATGGAAAGGCAAGACTTGACAAGGGATTCCTTTAATTATACATGTCTCTTTTTGAATAAGAGTGGACTTACCAAGTGCGTTTTGTGCGTTATCGCCACGCGTTGGAGCATTATTATACTTGAATCACCAACGCGCGTGGTAGTCTAATTTTGTGTTTGAGTTGGTGGCGGTGACCGAGTTGTGGAGAAAAAAAAACCAACCCCCAAACATTACCGTTGAATGTTTTACCTAAAACGATACAAAAATAGATTTAAATACTTATAAATACCAAAATACTCTTTATTTTTATCACACTTTCAAAACATATTCTTTTTCATCATCCAAATACACATTTCTCATTGGAGAAGAGAAGTTAACGGCATCAATCAAGAGTGGTTTAGAAATGTGGCACCGATGCTTGTAAATAAACAAAGTGAAAGTTCGCGAAATAGAAGAAGCATGGTATCTAGAAACACAAAAACACTAATTGTTTAAGTCTAATAATCGTTTAACGGCCGCATACTTTGTTGAAAACACAATGTCTGATTGTAAACTTTTTATAAAAGAATAAAATTTTATTATTTAGTTAATAAATTTAACTTAGTTATTTTTGTTAAAAGAATATATATTAGATTAGGTGGTTGATTTGATAATCGTTACTAGAAATGTTTGATGATGAAGTGAAAAGATAATCAAACATTTATAGTGACATTAAAGTGACGATGCATGTCCTTATTTCAACGAATGTAGACACGCACCTTTAATTTTTGACTGTTTGATCACATATATACTTCAATTTATAGGTTGTGATGATATAGCATATGATTAGTGTTCGTAACCTTCTAGCTTGACCTATCCACCATTATGGCTCTAGGATAATTAACACGAATTTATAATTTATTTATAGGGTCACGCTTTGATTTTCTTAACAATCTCAAGTGTGAGAAGTTTGACATGATAGATCACACAATTTCATGCAATCAAAACAAAGACCCGACAGTGGCAATGTGACATGTGAATGACATCCATACACGTGTACGGTGGACAACCACTATGCCCATACTTTTTCCTCTATAAATTGAGCCCGTGATCATACCATCAAAGTCACCAACAAGCTTACTTTAATCAAAACATAATCTTAATCTTTGTAATCCAACCTTAACTATAATCATGTCTTGCTGCAATGGAAAGTGTGGTTGTGGATCAAGCTGCTCTTGTGGCAGTTCTTGCAAGGGGTAAAGTAGTTTACATCTTGTATTAGAACATACATGTGTTTGCTAAACTTTTTTATATGTACCTACAAGGCTACAAATATTCAAATTCATTCTTTTCACCCATTTTCATTGCGACAATCAAATCTAGACTGAAAACTTCTTAAAAAGCAAACTTGTAGTACGTTTATGTTTCTTTTCTCCTATAGTGTGTTAATGAAAAGTGAATATTTGATTGTAGATGTGGGATGTATCCTGACATCGAGGCATCTACCACTGCCACCATGATCGTTGATGGTGTTGCACCAAAGAAGATGTAAGTATATATAGTAGTACATAAATTACTATGTAGATTTATTTTGTTGGTTTTATAAAAATTACAACAATATCTGATTTATATTGTAGGTATGATGATGGAAGTGAGGGAAGCTTTGTAGCTGAGGGTGGACATGCATGCAAGTGTGGAGCCAACTGCAAGTGTGATCCTTGTAATTGTTAAGTTTAATTAGTTAAGTGGATATATGATCATATGAAATGATCATAAATAATATATCCATGTTTTATTTAGTTGTGTGGTTATGTCTCCATGTTTATGTCAAGTGTTTGTTCAAGTTGAATAATAAAAAAACCTTGCTTGACTACCTAACCCTTGTTTGGGGTTAGAGAGAATGGGCTTAGGTTTATGTTTGTTTCATGGCTACTGTAAATGGTGGTTTGGTAGTACATGTTAGAGAAAAGGTATGAGTATGGAGCATTTCAAAAAAAAATTGATGTTTAATTGACATGCAACATGATATGTTGGAACAAAAATTGACATGCGACATGATATTCAATGCATATGATCTCCTTAATTCAATTATGGTTCTTGTCTTTTGCTATCTTTATTACGTAGTAAATAGAATCAGGATCTTTATTTATGTCCTTAAAGTCGTTTAAATTACAGAGTATATTAACAAGTAGAATTATTCATTGAATCAAAAATAATAGGTAAGTAAAATTTGATACTCCCTCCGTCCTATATTAAGTGTCCACAATGGAATCTTTGGATGTCTCAATTAAGTGTCCACTTGTACCTTTCAACCAATAAGATCAGACTTTAGTGGGTAAAAATAATATTCGATTGGTGGAGAATTTAATTAGTGGAATCTCCTAAAACTTTGTGCATTATAAAAGTGGACACTTAATATGGGACGGAGGGAGTAGTACTTTTTATAAAAGGTTGGCTTTTATGAATGGTAATGAAAAATCATTGTCGCCAAAGAGTGCAAGGACGGTGTGGTAACATGAATAACACGTTATTCGTCCGGCATTTCAACACCACCTCATCCTTCTCGTAATAACACACCAACAACTAAAACCTTCTCCCCAACAAAAAAACCAATAACACTTATTGGGTCGCACAAAAGCGTTCTTGCTCAAAAAAATACCCAGCATCTCCATCCCTACCAAGATCTAACACCAATAAATATAAAAGTAGTAAAAACAAAAACATAAAAAATTATATAATGCAAACAAATACACAGATTTGGTAGAGTATTCCGGCAAACGATCAATATAATTCGGTGAACCGCACCAATCAAAAAATTGTAGCTATGGGAATTATACACACAACGGCCATAAAGTGTGCACGTGTAATCAATCGTTTAGTGTTCGTACGATATCCCGTCAAGTTGGGTTCTGTATCTATCGTTAAGGTGAGGAGCCCAGATCAAAAGTACTACTGTCCCTGCTCCGAACACGCTATAACATAATTAGACAGACCAACAGGCGTTACAGGAAAGTATCAAATGTTTGTTCACTTACCCATAACGCATTTTTCAATGTATTATTATGATTCAATGTAATAGATAATAATTCTACTGGAAATCCTAAGATATTCTACTCTGTTGAGAATATATAAACGATCTTTAGGACATAAATAAAGATCCTTTGTATGGTGCTTTTATTATTCATTATTCCACATCTATCGTAAATAACCATCGTTAAAGATTCATAGCAAACCTAAATATCCAACGATGACCTCTCATAATCTCTATGAATCTCTCACAAGGATCAGTATAGTAATCAATGAAATGACATCACTTGTAAATTATATTCAACCTATGTCGCAGTGTCAAATATTTATTAATCAAACCCAACCTCATAGTTAGCACATGTCATTTTATAACAGACCATTCAAATTCCTTTTTGTTTTGAAATTTATCTGCTGCTCTTATTTTAAATGTCACACAATACACTTTCCTTCTCTTTGATAATAACATGTTACTACCGACCAAACCCACACATTTTTACCCGTAGTAAGCATGAAACACTATCACATAAAACCTATTGACCCTATACTTCTCACTTAACCCCATCTTAACGGGTTAGGTAGTCAAGCAAGGTTTTTTTATTATTCAAACCTATCTCTCNTTACATTAGTAAAAGTTAAACACAATACATTTTTAAAGACTAACATTGTAAATTTTTTTGCGTTATTTTTGTTAAGTCAAATACATCTTTTGATAAAATTACTACCAAACAATTTCGTTATTCATTACATCTACTTATTCTACCACATCCACTACCCATCACTATCTTCTTCTCACCGCCTCCACAACCACCAAATACGTAAACTCATATAATTCACTTCCAGCAACACAAAATAGCAAAACCTATCACAATACACTAAACATGTTACCATAAAATTAAATCTCTTATAATAACCACAAAATACCTAAACTCGTCATCATCTTCTTCTCAACACCTCCTCCTCCTCCTACACCACCACCACCATCCGCTACCTCCACCTCAACCACCATCTACTACCTTACCACTACCGTCATCCCCCACCTCCACCAAATAACATGGTGGTCACATCTGTGGTGGCTTGATTGGGGGTGTTTGAGAGTAATTTTATCAAGATATGTGTTTGACTTTAGCATCCATCCTATGTTGTCAACCTTCTTCATTTCCGTGCTCGTACCTTGGCCTCCCCATTGGCGCAAACATGACCAAAGGATGCAATTGGAAACCTGTTCTTGAAAAATTCCACAAAAGACTAACCTCTTGGAAAGCTAAAACGCTCTCTTATGGTGGAAGACTCACCCTCATTAAATCGGTTCTTGGAGCACTTGGTACCTATTTCTTCTCTCTTTTCAAAGCACCTATTCATGTCATCAATTACCTTGAGAAACTTAGGCGCAAATTCTTTTGGGGAGGGACCCTTGAGTCGAATAAAATGGCTTGGATTGCTTGGAGTAAGGTTTGTTCCCCATGCTGTAATGGTGGTTTAGGAATAGGTAGCCTTCAAGCTTCTAACCTTGCCATCTTGACAAAGTGGTGGTGGCGGTTTCACACGGATCATCAATCCTTATGGCGACACATTATTGTCTCCATACATGGTTTAGATGGAGGTCTTGGGGTTGCTTCTCCATCTCGGGGGCACTATTTAAGCCCTTGGTGGACTATTATTAAGTTGCATAACTCACCGGATAAGCTCAACATTAACTTAAATTCCATATTCGTACGAAAAGTAGGCAACGGTTCTTCAATAAAATTCTGGAATGACGTTTGGATTGGCAATACAGATCTCAAATCCATTTTCCCCAGAATGTATTATTTGGAAAATTTCAAGGATTGCTTGATAATGGATCGATGTTACTTACTTAATGGGTCCATAAATCGTGTTTGGTCTTGGAGACGGCCCATAAGAGATGGTTAAGAGCTTGAGCAATACAACAACTTAGTGGGTCTGCTAAACAATTTTGTGCCCTCTGACTCCCCTGATTCTTGGACGTGTTCGCTCAACAATTCCAACAAGTTCACAGCTGCTTCCATGAGGTGCAAAATTGAAAATTCCATGTTTGGATCCCAACTGGAAACTGTTTACTGGAATAAGTATGTTCCAATCAAGGTTAATATTCACAATTGGCGCCTTAGATTGGATCGTCTTCCAACACGTTGCAACCTTGATACTCGCGGTATAGACCTACATTCGACCCGATGTCCTCTATGCGATGAAGCCCTCGAAACAGCGCAACATCTTTTTGTTGAATGTATGGTTGCGAAGGATATATGGATAATGATTAAAAAGTGGTGGGGCTTAGGCAAATATCCAAGACAACTTCACGATCTTCTGTCATGGAGCCATTTGGTTCCCCTTGAAACATTGAATAAGGTCTGTTTTGATGTTGTCATTTGCACAACCACTTGGACTATTTGGAGATATCGTAATAGAGTTTGTTTTGATCCGAAGCCGCCATGCAAAGACACTCTAATGGAAGAGATTCAGACCTTATCTCATTCATGGATTTGTCACCGGAATAAGAGTTTAAATCCTACTTGGCTTAGCCTGGTTAACTAATCCTGTTTCAGCTTGTATTAAAACATTGTAATCCTTTATTTTTTTTCTAGCTTCTTGCTAGATTTTGTTCAATAAAATTTTCTGCTGTTCCAAAAAAAAAAATTAATAATAATAATAAAATAACGAAGATAATGAAAAATAATTTATATCGTTAGTCCTTAGTGATAACGTGTTTAACTTTTACCAACGGGGATGGTAATTGCTAAATATTTGTAACGATAATGTATTTTGCAAAAATTGACAAACCATATTCATAAATTTTGCAGTTTGCTCTCTAAACTATGAAAAAATAAAATAAAATAAGTTAAAATAGAATAAAAAATCACAAAGTTTATACGAAAAGAAAGAGAGCTTATACAACTTGACTTTTGGTCTAATGATACCAATAATCCGGTCCTAAGATATTTTTAGGTTGTTAAAAGTGTTCCCCCTAGGAATATTTAAGTGGATACTTTGTTAAGTAAAATGTACTGTAGATGATACGACTTTATCAAATTTTGAGTAAAATGTACAGTACTGTAGATGATACGACTTTATCAAATTGTTTAATGAAAATATAAAATATCTATATGTAGTTTATTTGGGAACTATATCCAAGATGCCTACTATACTTTGTGACGTGTTTTATCTTGCTTTCCAATAATTACTACTATATAATATTTACTAGCTTATAGACCCGTTGACACCGGGTCATTTTTTAAAGAGATATAGAAATGAGATAATAAGAAAAAGTATTAAAGTCAATTTGTTCCATTAATATATGAAACAAAGAATGAGAGAATGCGGCGATTATAATATAAGAAATGGCAACCTTGGTGTCTCCAAAACTTTTTTTTAGTAGCAAAATATGTTTGTGACCGCCTATCGATTTACAACCAACGTGTAAGTTTGTTCCACTTAGAATATGAAACAAATAATGAGAGAATGAGTCCATTGTAATATAAGATATTGTTTATGTTACAATTACACTAACAAACGTCAAAATTTTGGGTGTCCAATTTTTTTTGTGTTGAGTAATAATAGATGTGAGTTAGAGCGTACAGATTTACAACCATAACATTTGAATATGAAAGATAGATTCAATCGTATATAAAACCATGTGTGTGAGCGCCTCTTGATTCAAAACGCAATTCTTGGCATGATGATAGACCATCAAGACCTTTTATACATGTAGACTTTTTCCTATGTATATGATAATTTTTTCATCTTTTTTTGGTTTAATGAAGCAAGAAAGTTAAAATTCATATAATAAAAATAAAGGTTCATACATTGATAAAAAGTAAACAATTAAATTTCGGAGATTTCTCNAAGTGGATACTTTGTTAAGTAAAATGTACTGTAGATGATACGACTTTATCAAATTTTGAGTAAAATGTACAGTACTGTAGATGATACGACTTTATCAAATTGTTTAATGAAAATATAAAATATCTATATGTAGTTTATTTGGGAACTATATCCAAGATGCCTACTATACTTTGTGACGTGTTTTATCTTGCTTTCCAATAATTACTACTATATAATATTTACTAGCTTATAGACCCGTTGACACCGGGTCATTTTTTAAAGAGATATAGAAATGAGATAATAAGAAAAAGTATTAAAGTCAATTTGTTCCATTAATATATGAAACAAAGAATGAGAGAATGCGGCGATTATAATATAAGAAATGGCAACCTTGGTGTCTCCAAAACTTTTTTTTAGTAGCAAAATATGTTTGTGACCGCCTATCGATTTACAACCAACGTGTAAGTTTGTTCCACTTAGAATATGAAACAAATAATGAGAGAATGAGTCCATTGTAATATAAGATATTGTTTATGTTACAATTACACTAACAAACGTCAAAATTTTGGGTGTCCAATTTTTTTTGTGTTGAGTAATAATAGTTGTGAGTTAGAGCGTACAGATTTACAACCATAACATTTGAATATGAAAGATAGATTCAATCGTATATAAAACCATGTGTGTGAGCGCCTCTTGATTCAAAACGCAATTCTTGGCATGATGATAGACCATCAAGACCTTTTATACATGTAGACTTTTTCCTATGTATATGATAATTTTTTTCATCTTTTTTTTTTTTTTTTTTTTTTTTTTTTTTTTTCCCTTAATGAAACATGAAAGTTAAAATTCCAGTAAAAAAAAACAAAAAAAAAAAAAAAAAAAAAATCCCTTAACAAAACTAAATGAAAGGTTCATACATTGATAAAAAGTTAACAATTAAATTTCGGACATTTCTCCGGATCAAAAGCCAAATGTACATTATCATAGTCAATTGCGTCGAATCTCTCTTCCTCACTCAAAAATCCAACATCAGCCGCATCCTTTTCCACTGTTATATTCAAAATCACTTAAGCACTCCTACAACCTGTTTAATTGCAGTTAAATATCTTATACTTATATTCTAAATCACTTAATCACTCCTACAACCCGTTTCATTTTAGGTATTTACAATCTCCTACAACCCGTTTCATTTTAGGATTTTACCATGTATTGATTTTGAAGATAAAAGAGACATGACATACCTTCTAAATCACTTTCCATCAAGCTATTGCAGTTGAATATCTTACGCTTATATTCAAAATCACTTAATCACTCCTACAACCTGTTTCATTGCAGTTAAATATTTTATGCTTATATTCAAAATCACTTAATCACTCCTACAACCCGTTTCATTTTAGGTGTTTACCATCTCCTACAACCCGTTTCATTTTAGGTGTTTACCATGTATTGATTTTGATGATAAAAGAGACATGGCATACCTTCTAAATCACTTTCCATCAAGCTATTGTAGTTGCATATATTACGCTAATATTCAAAACACTTAATCACTCCTACAACCCGTTTCATTAGAGTTAAATATCTTATGCTTATATTCAAAATGACTTAATCACTCCTACAACCCGTTTCATTACAGTTAAATATCTTACGCTTATATTCAAAATCACTTAAGTTCTGCTACAACCCGTTTCATTACAGTTAAATATCTTACGCTTATATTCAAAATCACTTAAGCTCTCCTATAACCTGTTTAATTTCAGTTAAATATGTTACGCTTATATTCAAAATCACTTAATCACTCTTACAACCCATTTCATTTTAGGTGTTTAACATCTCCTACAACCCGTTTCACTCCTACAACCCGTTTCATTACAGTTAAATAACTTGCGCTTATTTTCAAATCACTTAAGCACTCCTACAACCTGTTTAATTGCAGTTAAATATCTTACGCTTATATTCTAAATCACTTAATCACTCCTACAACTCGTTTCATTTTAGGTGTTTACACACTCCTACAACCCGTTTCATTTTAGGATTTTACCATGTATTGATGCATGAAGATAAAAGAGGCATGACATACCTTCTAAATCACTTTCCATCAAGTTATTGCAGTTGAATATCTTATGATTATATTCAAAATCACTTAATCACTCCTACAACCCGTTTCATTACAATTAAATGTCTTGCGGTTATATTCAAAACCACTTAAATCACTCCTATAAACCGTTTCATTAAAGTTAAATATCTTATGCTTATATTCAAAATCACTTAATCACTCCTACAACAATTTCATTTTAGGTGTTTACCATCTCCTACAACCCGTTTCATTTTAGGTGTTTACCATGTATTGATTTTGAAGATAAAAGAGACATGACATACCTTCTAAATCACTTTCCATCAAGCTATTGTAATTGCATATCTTACGCTAATATTCAAAATCACTTAATCATTCCTACAACCCGTTTCATTACAGTTAAATATTTTATGCTTATATTCAAAATCACTTAATCACTCCTACAACCCGTTTCATTACAGTTAAATATCTTACGCTTATATTTAGAATCACTTAAGTACTCCTACAACCTGTTTAATTGTTGTTAAATATCTTACGCTTATATTCAAAATCACTTAATCACTCCTACAACCCATTTCATTTTAAATGTTTAACATCTCCTACAACCCGTTTCACTCCTACATCCCATTTCATTACAGTTAAATATCTTACGCTTATTTTCAAAATCACTTAAGCACTCCTCGTATGTACTTTTAGGATCAAAACACAATTATATTGATTACTAAAAAAACAACACATCAAAATAGATGTATGTAGGATTTTAATCAGAACCCAAAAACAACTTCAATGATCGACTTGAAGGGATGTTGTTTTATGAATATCGTGTTAGAAGAGATTTAAATTGTAACTAATTGAGTATTTTTTGGAAAGTTTTTATGACATTAAAACATCCATTGAAACGAATAGATGAAGATTGAATGATAATAATGACTTTAAAAAAATAAAAGAATATTGGAGCGTAGAACATGTTGACTTTGTCCTTGTGATTTACAAAAACGAATGCAGTGGGGTGTTTGTACTTTGTAGCTAAATAAGGAATTTACACATCAGCACATTAATTAAAATTTTAATGCTCGTGCTTAAAGAGCTTGTAAAAAACCTTCATATATTATATAGTGTAGCTTAAAGACCCGTGGATTCACGGGTTTTTTTTTTAAAGAAATATGAAATTGAGATAATAAGAAAACAATAAACGTAAAATGTTCCATTAATACATGAAAGAAACAGGAGATAATACGCGAAGTATTCAATATTCAATGGAGTTTGTAACAATTAAATAAGAAAAGTCCATGCGTTGTCGTCTCCAAATTTTTTTCCAAAGTTGAGTAGACAATGTACATTCCGTGGACACCTAATAAGTTAAAAAAAACAAAAGTGCAAAAAAAAAAAAAAAAAAAAAAAAAAGTTGTTGATGATACTGTATGTAAGTTAATAAATGATTTAAAACATGTCATATATATCGTACAATTATTCTTAACCCACTTATGACTTAAAATTGCCAAGTTGATGAGTTCCATTAAACATTGGGAAAAAAAGTTATTTGATTTAAAGCGGTGTTTAAGATTACTTATGTTAAACTGCCTATTGTTTCAAAAATCAGGCAGGTTGCTTTAAAACGGGTGTACAACTACTAAATTTGTTGTGTACTTTTAAATTTTATGCAAAGCAATGTAGACAACTTGTTGATAACTTGGCGATATAATACACAATGAGACAGTTAACTACACAATTGCAAAGTCGAAATCCTCAATGATACAAATACGTTTCATGGGTTTACCGCCTTTAATAATAACATTTGTTTTATGAAAAGCAACAATAACATATTTGTTATCTGCATTAAAATGAACAGAATAATAAATGTAATAAAACTCACATGATCTACACTTTGATGCCCTTTGAACCCAATTAAAAAAATATAAAACTCAAATGATCTAACGCTTTGCATCCATGCTTTGACCATATCACCATAGACCTAACCGAAGCCTATCCATAACATATGCACATATATATATGATAAACTTTTAACATGGACTTGCCATCTAATTGGCTCATTAAATAGATCCATCGCAACACACACCATTTTCCTTTGAGTAGGCAAGATATTTAGAGCATCTTTTTAAGATTTTGTTGCCATCCATCAGTTGTCTCATGAGTTCCTTCCATTCTCCTTCACATAATGATGCCTTTCCCATTTACATTCTACTTATTACAAAATTTAATCAAATCTATCTAAGATTTGATAAGAAGTTACAATGATGGAAATGTTAAGAAGAAAAGTTAAGAAGAAATATTTAATGTTTGGGTTGTAGTAGACCATGCATTTTGAACACGACCTCTTGCGATGTTTCACATGAAAGAAATGAAAATGGACTAACCTTATCATCACACTCGAATGCTTCGATTTATGAGAATTTTCTTTACGTTCCATCTTTTTCTGGATAAGACGGATATCTAAGCTCTCCTGCATGGTCATTCCAATTTTAATTTCCCTGTATGATCAGAGTACTTCAATGCCCCAAAACAATCATGAATGGATTATTTTTCTTATTGCTTAAGAGTATACATTGAATCAAACATAATAAACGTGGTAAAAATGACTCTTTAAATAGAACAATTTATGTTAAGTAGAGTAACCTGATGATTCAAACTACCTACACGCTTTCTGGTTTGGATCGGCCGACTTCAAACCGTACCGGCGAATATGGGTGCTCCTGTATCGATCCTGAGTGTTAACAAAGGATCTATGAGACTATGAACTAATAACGTAGATAGTTTGAAGTCAAGATAAGAAATACTTACCCACAGATGCAGATGATGAACAACATCTTAGCTTCAGGGTTGACATAGAATACACATTTCAACCTTGCTTCAGGCTTCAACTGAACCAACTCCAATCACTGAATAACAGGGTCGTGCAACATACCTGAAAGGAAGATACCAGAGTAATTTAGGAATGCTCAATTTCCAAATTTCCGTAAGCCAATAATCCCATACAATAAGCTAATCCAAAGCACCCATATAATTAATTACCTGCATATAAGCTAATCCAAACACCCCTAAGTATCACAGATAAACGAATACGTTGTCAAACGTTCTTGTTTTTTCAACGAAAAATGCGTTGCTACCGGGTACATCAACNTAATTTAGGAATGCTCAATTTCCAAATTTCCGTAAGCCAATAATCCCATACAATAAGCTAATCCAAAGCACCCATATAATTAATTACCTGCATATAAGCTAATCCAAACACCCCTAAGTATCACAGATAAACGAATACGTTGTCAAACGTTCTTGTTTTTTCAACGAAAAATGCGTTGCTACCGGGTACATCAACACCTAAACGGTTATGAAAACATCAAGCACACAAAAAAAGGTAGACCAATATGGTTGCCATGATCGATGATTAGTACAGTAGCTACTCACTAACGCGGATTTGGCTATGGCTACAATATGCATAGCACCAATGGCAACCAACAACTAAACCATCTATATCTGAACATGGGCAAATCTTTATAACCCTTTCATCCATATGTCCTACAACATAGCATTTACATTTTTTCATAAATCAAATGTTTTTTTACATTCGACATTTCATTCACAATAGTGACAAAATAGGTTTAATGTTTTGTCTGGCTAAATATATTCAGGTTTCAAGAACAATAGTGACAAAATAGCATTTACATTTTCTCATAAATCAAATGTTTTTTACCTCAATTTCAGGCCGGAGATTGGAGAAAGCGAAAAAAATGCATTATATTACTCTTAATGAGCGAAGCCTGAAATTAAACATACAATGAAGCGAACTGATCCACAGCAACAAATGACAATTTAATATAGTAGCCACTTTCATGCTTTATCCAAACGCCCCTATTGGTAAATACTTTCACATTCGACATTTCATTCACAAAAACACTGATTAAGTAGTGGGTTTGGTAAATACTTTCACATTCGACATTATCATGTTAGGCATAACTTGTACTCAGTCCGTTCCCAAATAGCTATCCAAATTTTGATTTTCGTTTAACCCTATATAACCAAAATATTGTATGAAGGCCATAATCTAATTTTCACTTAGTTTTTAGTAGTGTATATAATTAAGTGCTTATTTACATTGCTATAAGAAAATAAATAAGCAGAATAGTTAACTACAATGTATAGCACCTTATCTAATTGCCAACTCTATATTTAAGTTATAAACCGAGGGATGAAACACACTAAAATATTGTAATGAGTCAATTACTCAATCCAAAATATATGCAAGACAACATTGAAAAACGCATGGGACAAAAACATTATACTAACCTTGCCACTACCACTATAAGGGTTGTGAGCTTCTTTACAACATCTTCTTACATTAACTCAGTTACCGCACCTACTATAATGGGTCACAAAACAATAATGTTATATCGAGGAAGATTGATAATGAAGTAAAAGTACACTTTAAACTTTAAAGACTAACTGTGTTTAATAACTATTCCATCTACTCCTAAAGCATATAAGTTTTATTAGAATGCCATTTATATGTGGGTAACGCTCTGATGATATAATTGATATAAAGCTTTGAGAAATATTCTCTTTTTTTTCCTTCTATTTAATAGCAAAAATCATGTTGTCTTCATTTCTATACTTGTTTTTAAACCCCTGAATGCACGGGTTATTATACACGTGTTGTAGAAATAGTAATACAATAAACAATTGGGGATCCAGTTACTTTTATTTAAATTTGAAGATTCATTGCTCTTCAATCCAAATACATTTTATATACAGTAGGGAATACTGCATTTGAAAAGATTTGAAGAACCGACATCCTTAGAAAGTGACACTCATGAAGAGAACATTTGAGCATTAGAAATTTGGAGATTAGTGTACCTTGTCCACCACAGGAGCCACAAGGTCCTCTTCAACATCTTGTCTTGCTTTACGTTTCATCTCTTCAATGTTCTCAAATGACTAAATTAACATAACCAACACATAAATAGATATTCTACCTTCGATTATAATCAACACTGCAAAATACGTATATTTAAAAAAGAACTTCAACGTCATACGCGACATAAATATAAATCTACATATGTAGCTGCAAACCTCAATGGAAAAACTTTGGATAAGAAACACACATAAAACATAAGCATTTACATTTTTATAACCCTTTCATCATCTCTTGGTTATAATGAATCATCATGTGCTCGATCTTTCCCCTACAAATGACAATTACACAAACACAAATTGTCAAACAGTTGGTGTACATAAGAAACACACATAGAACATAAACTACAAATAACCATTTTCATCAATCCATATCATCTATCAACAATTAAATAGAAGAATGAAAAGAGATAAAACATGTCAAACCTGGTTAATCTTCCTCAATCACATTCTACCTACAAAAATAAAATTATTCCACAATCAATCAAAATATATCATGGTGATTTCCACCAAATAAATTATAACATAATTCATCAAGGTGAACTTCCCCAATTATTTTAGGGTTCTGATTAAAAAGATATATTCAAATTATAACATAATAAATCGAAATATATCATATGTTTGGATACTTACCAATTCGTCCATATTGGCAGTGTACAAATCATTGTATGTAACCAATAATTTATAGGTGAAGGTCGTTATTGATTTTGAAGAGCGTTATTGCTTGATATTAATTGCAGAGAGGAAGATTGATTTGAATCGTATAGAGGTAGATTAATTTTGAATTAGTGTGTGGTAGAAGCTATCGATTTGAATGAAATGAGGAGCGTATACAATTAATGATTTTTATTGTTTTACAAAATTAGGTTGACACTGAAGAAACTATTCAATACGTTACAAAAATAAGTCAAAGAGGACCCTTATTTGACTTTTAGAAAAAAAGAATGCATTGGGGTGATTGTACAATTGCTCTAATTATGGAATTTTAGTCATACAATTAATGAGTTTTTTTAATGCTCATGTTTAAAGGGCTTGTGCAAATGGACTTTATTGTCTTTTTATTTGATTTCTCCTCTTTTTTAATGCTTAAAATTGTTGTACATTGTTTTTTAATTAAGGAATTTTTGGCACACATTTAATGAATTTTTTTAATGCTCGTGCTTCAGGGCACTTGTACAAAACCTTATTTTATTAGATAGTATAGATGGGGCGCACCCCCAAATACTGTAGCAACACACACATAAAACACTGTAACAAAACACTGTAGCACTACAGTACTAACGATCGTTAGTTACTGTAGCGCTATAGTACTAACGGTCGTTAACTTTTTTTTTTTTTTTTTTTTTTTTTTTTTTTTTAATCCGTACAAAATTTGTCCTTCATCTCAGAAGTCCGTTGCAAAATTAGTCCTCTAATAATTTACATGATTGGTCCTTCATGTTATACATTCATTGCAAAGTCAGTCCTTGATCAATAACTTGACATTAGGTAGCTAACGACCGTTATCTTTAACAATTTTAAAAAAAACCATACGAACTTGGTCCTTCATTTCAGAAACCCGCAGCAACGCGCGGTTTCTTTTCTAGTTTATACAAAAGATGGGGAGCCTTTTAAGCTCGCTTTTGTTTTTTCCATCTAGTTAATGATTGATCTCAGCCTAGGTGCTCTTATTGATGACATTCGTACTTGGTCTAAGAAGTTGCAACTTACATTCTCGTGGGTGAATCAGATAAATAATCAGGTGGCTCATTGGACTGCTCAATTTGCTCTTTTTTCGAATCAATGTATTGTACGAGATGTTTCTTTTCCTTATGAATTGACTTCGCTTGCGATGAGTGATTTGTGTAGTTCATAGTTTTGGTTATATAATTATTTATTCTCAAAAAAAAATGATTGATCTCATTTTAGCGGGAAAGGTGAACAACAAATTTGTTGAAAATTGGCATCTTCCTTTACTTATTTACGACTAAAAACCTTAAAAGTTCAAACCTTTTACTTAAAAATTATTGGAATGTTAGACCACTTGGTAAGGTAAC